>CAUYLG010014539.1:0-29710 GCA_963573385.1 Cacajao melanocephalus
TTATCAACTGGAGAAGGGCAAGAATATCACTTTGGAGGCCAGGCATGGTGGCTCACACTTGTAGTCTCAGGCTTTGGGGGGCTGAGGCAGAAGGATTGCTTGAGCCCAGGAGTTTGAGACCAGCCTGGGCAACATGGCAAAACCCTGTCTCTACCAAAAAAAAAACAAATTAGCCTATGCAATGGTGCGTGCCTATAGTCTCAGCTACTCAAGAGGCTAGGTGAGAGGAACGCTTGAGTCCAAGAGATGGAGGCTGCAGTGAACCGTGATCGAACCACTGCACTTCAACCTTGGTGACAAAAAAAGACAAACAAAAAACAGATTAGCACACAGGGGATACGCCTGAAAGAAACTTGGGCTCTGTGTGAGTAGGACTAGCCTTATAAACAGGTGCCGATGTTTGAAACTGTAAATCTGCTAGAATTCAAGAAATAGAGCATAGCCCTTCCTCCCCCACACCCCAGCCTCATGGACATACCCGGACGTGGGCTACCAAGCAGCCTGTGGCTGCAGCCTGCCCTCAGTGCGCTCCACCAGCCCTGGCTGTTTTCTCCAAGGCTCCATGCTCCCTGGGAGGATCCGTTCTTTCTGGGCTCAGAGCCCATCCAGTTGGTGAGCAGAGTTTTCCTGGCTGGCCTCACCCCATAGTCAGCGGGTGCCCACAGCGAGCAGCCTGCGGTCGTGGAGGGAGGGTTCATCATTACTCACCATCCAGCACTGGGGTGTGGCCTCTGCACACTGCCGGGCACAGTGTCAGACACCAGGGTTGGCCTCTGCCTTTGTGGAGCCCACTCTCTGGGGTGGCGGGGAGGGGAATAAACAGATGTCACAAAATACACAGTGGCAGGCAGCATGACAAAGGCCTGCGACAAAGCACCGTGCGGGTGTCAAGGGGGCACCAGAGGGACCGCAGAGCTGGGGAAATGGTCAGGCTTCCCTGGGGGTGAAAACCCAAGGAAGTTCCGGGAGCACTGGATTCAGAGACAGATCTGGGCTCTAGTCCACCCTTTGACAATTAGGAGCTGTGTGACTTTGGGTAAATTGCTTCACCTCTCTGGGCCACTTTAGGAAAGGCTTAAAGCAAATACTTTTTCAGCTCTTGCTGTATGGAGTTACTGAGTTACTAGGAAGTCAAGCTGTCCTGCTTTGAGAGGATTCTGTGTGTAGAACTCTGGGCTTCGTGTCACAACTGTGTGGCCTGCATGGTCACAGCAGCGAATATTCTGCATGTACACTCTTATAGGCTCGCTCGGTGCTTTAAATCTTTTACCTCTTTGAAGCTTTACCTGCCACTTCACTAACAACGAACCTGAGGTTCAGAGAGGTTAAGTCACTTGTCCAAGGTCACACAGCGGGTGATGGCAGAATCAGACCTGGACAAGGTCTGTCTGAGTGCAAGGCCCCTGCATGCCCAGGTGTAGCCCTGCACTCTGCACATCGAAGGTGCTCAGGAGAAATGTGTTGTGCATGTGATCGGCACCGCCCTGAGAGAGCTCCCTCCCAGCACGGTCCTTCCTTCTCTGGGGAGCACAGCTCCATCGTCGTGTGCTGGGTCTGTAGGAACCAGGTGAGCCCCCGGAGCTGTGCTACCTGGAGACCTCAAGCTCTGTTTCCCTGGTCGAGAGGAGCTGGGGTTCAGAAGTTCTTCAGACCATGGGAGACCTTCATGCATCCCAGAAGTTTAGAGCTCCCTGGCTGGCCCTGAGGAGGAAGAAACTGGCTCTGGGCTTGTCCAAGAGGCAGGAGAAGCTGGAGGAGAACCTCTATAAATAGAGTGGCCGGGATGAGAACAGATGGGGGGCATGGAGGCAAGGTTAAATAAAGGGGAGCACCAGCACGAGGGGTTCTCAGGGTGCTGGAATATTACTTTGATTGTGGCTGCACTTACCTGAATCTATATGTGGGGTAAAATTGCGTAGAACTACACACACACACACACACACACGCACACACGTAAATGTGCATAAAGATGGGTGAAAGCTGAATAAGGTCTGCAGACGACAGTATTCAACCAGTGGCAATTTCTCAGTTTCGATACTGTATCAGGGTGTCATCAGAAGCCACCCCTGGGGGAGGAGCACATAGCACTTTGTGCAGGCACACCTGGCATTATTGCATCTCACTTTATTGTGCTTCAGAGATGCTGCATTTTTTTTTCTCTACAAATTAAAGGTTTCTGGCAACTCTGCATCTGGCAAGTCTGTTGGCTCCGTTTTTCCAATAGCACATGCTCACTTCATGTCTTTGTGCAACATTTTGGTAATTCTTGCACTATTTCAGACTTTTTCATGATTATCATATGTGTTATGGTGATCTGTGATCAGTGATCTGGGACGTTACGATTGTAGTTGTTTGGGGACACCACAAACCGCGCCTGTGTGAGACAGCGAACTTAATAAACGTTCGGTGTGTTCTGACTGATCCACCGACTGGCCATTCCCTCTCCTTAGGCCTCCCTATTCCCTGAGACACTGTGATATTGGAATTAGGCCAGTTAGTAATGCTGCAGTGGCCTCCAGGTGTCTGAGTGAAAGAAAGAGTCGTGTGTCTCTCACTTTAAATCAAAAGCTAGAAATTGTGAAGCATAATGAGGAAGGCAGGTCAGAAGGTAAGATAGGCTGAAAGCTGGGCCTCTTACACCACAGTTAGCCACGTTGTGAATGCAAAGAAAAAATTCTTGAAGGAAATTAAAAGTGCCGCTCCAGTGAACACACAAATGATAAGAAAGGAAAACAGGCTTATTGCTGATATAGAGAAAGTCTAACTGGTCTGCATAGATCAAAGCAGACACAACATCCCCTTAACCAAAGCCTCATCTAGAGCGAGACCCCAACTCTCTTCAATTCTGTGAATGCCGAGGGTGGTGAGGAAGCTGCAGAAGAAAAATTTGAAGCTAGCAGAGAATGAGGTTTAAAGAAAGCTGTCTCTAGAACAGGTAACAGTGCAAGGTGAAGCAGCGACAGGTGCTGATGGAGAAGCTTCAGCAAGTTACCCAGAAAATCCAGGTAAGATCATTTGTGAAGGTGGCTGCCCTAAACAACAGATTTTCAGTGTGGATGAAATAACATGATATGATCTTGGAAGAAGATGCCATCTAAGACTTTCATGGCTAAAGAGGAGAAGTCAATACTTGGCTTCAAAGAACAGGCTGACTCTCTTGTTGGGGGCTAATGCAGGAGATGACTTTAAGTTGAAGCCAGTACTCATCTACCACTCTGAAAATTCTAGGGCCCTGAAGGGTTGTGCTAAGTCTACTCTGCCTGTGCTCTATAAATGGAGCAACAAAGCCTGGACTGCAACACAGCTGTTTATAGCATCGTTAAAGCCCACTGTTGACACCTACTGCCCAGAAAACAAAATTCCTTTCAAAATGCTGCTGCTCATTGACAAAACACCTGGCTACCCAAGAGCTCTGATGACGATGTGCAAGGAAGTTAATGTATTTTCATGCCTGCCAACACAACATCCCTTCTGAGCCCGTTGATCACAGAGGAATTTCAACTTTCAAGCCTTATTGTTTAAGAAATATATTTCCTAAGGCTGTAACTGCCATAGATAGTGATTCATCTGAAGGATTTGAACAATGTAAATTGAAAACCTTCCGGAAAGAATTCACCGTTCTAGATGCCATTGAGAACATTCATGATTCATAGGAGGAGGTCAAAATACCAACATTGACAAGAGTTTGGAAGAGGTTGATTCCAACCCTCATGAATGACTTTGAGGGGATTCAAGACTTCAGTGGAGGAAGTCATTGCAAATGTGGTGGAAATAGCAGGAAAACTAGGATCAGAAGTGGAGCCTGAAGATGGGGCTGGGTTGCTGCAGTCTCATGATGGAACGTGAATGGATGTGGAACTGCTTCTGATGGGTGAGCAACGCAAGTGGTTTCTAGAAAAGGAATCTGCTTCTGGTGAAGATGCCTTGAATGTTGTTCAAAGGATTTAGAGTATTACATAAACTTATTTGGTAAAGCAGCTGCAGGGTTTGAGAGGATTGACTTCAAGTTTTAAATTTCTACTGTGGGCAAATTGCTATCAAGTAGCATGGCCTGCTGCAGATAAATCGTTTGTAAAAGGAAGAGTCAGTTGATGTGGCCAACTTCAGAGTTGTTTTATTTTAAGAAACTGTCACAGCCACCCCAACTTTCAGCAGCCACTAGTCTCATAAGTCAGCAGCCATCAACATCAAGGCAAGACCCTCCACCAGCTAAAAGATTACAGCTTTTTTAAAATAATCATCTCAGGCTCAGATGATCGTTAGCATTTTTTGGGAAGAAGGCATTTTTAAATTAAGATATGTACTTTTTTAGACATAATGCTACTGTACACTCAGACTACAGTATAGTGAAAACATAGCTTTTATATGCACTGGAAAACCAAAAAATATGTGTGACTTGCTTTATTGTGATACTCAACTTACTGAGGTGTGCTGAAATCAACCCCACGCTATCTCCATGGTATGCTTGTATTATTTTTGTGTCTCCATTTGAGTCTATAGCTATCTCAAAATTGGCACTCTGGAAAGAGAGAGGATGAGGCTGTAAGCATTACGGATTCATTCGGGATCAGGAAGAACGTAGACTTGAAACTAACATCTTGCAAAAATAATGTTATTCTATCTTACACCACAACAGTCTTCGGTGGGTAGAAAGACAGGACGCCACTTTCTTCTTAGAGCTCACTGTCATTGGCAAACATGAAGGTTGGTGGGCGGAGTTCTGGGTTCAAATATCAGCTCTTTTGCCTGTGGCTGTGTGGCAGGAGGCAAGTTGCTGGGCATTTTTTCAGGGGAAGAGAAAAATGGGGAAGATGGTATCAATCTCCCCACATGCTGTGGAGATCAAGTGATGGTATATATAATACATACATTAGGCTGGCACAGAAGAGTGATTAACAAGCCTTAACCCACTAAAGAAGGATCAAACGCTGTGGCCCTTGAGCCAAATCTGGCCATGCCCCTTCTTTTCCGTATTGCCTGTATGCCTGTGTGGCATATGCCACAACCACAGGACTAAGTAGTTGCAAAAGAGGTCATATGGCGTGCAAAGCCAAAAAAATATTTTCTGTGTCACCCTTTACTGAAAAACTTTGCTAACCCCTGCATTTAAAAATGCCTTACCAGGCCGGGTGCAGTGGCCCATTCCTATAATCCCAGCACTTTGGGAGGTGAAGGCGGGCAGGTTACATGAGCTCAGGAGGTCGAGACCAGCCTGGGCAACATGGAGAAACCCCGACTCTTAAAAAAAAAAAAAAAAGCTTACTGGCTCATAAAAGAAAAAAAAGAAAAAAAAATGCCTTGCCATACAATTATATCTAAATGACCTTTGACAAAGAGGCAAAAGCACTTCAGTGGAGGAATGATGAGCTTTTAATAAATGGAACTGGAGCAATTGGACATCCATAAACAATAACAACAACAAAAGAACCTCAGCCCAAACCTCACACCTTATACAAAAATTAACTCAGAAGGGATCACATACTTAAATATAAATAATAAACTATAAGTCTTTTAGAAAAAAATATTGCCGGGCATGGTTGGCTCACGCCTATAATCCCAGCACTTTGGGAGGCCGAGGTGGGTGGATCACTTGAGGTCAGGAGTTCAAAACAAGCCTGGCCAACATGATGAAACTCCATCTCTGCTAAAAATACAAAAATTAGCTGGGTGTGGTGGCACAAGCCTGTAATCCTACCTACTTGGGAGGCTGAGACAGAAGACTTGAACCTGGGAGGTGAAGGTTACAGGGAGCCAAGATTGTACCACTACACTTCAGCCTGGATGACAAAGCGATACTCCATCTCTCTCTCTCTCTCTCTCTCTCTCTCTCTCTCTGTCTCTCTCTATATATATACACACACACACACACATGTATTTGATAAGAGATTGCCAAATTTGATAAGAAATCTTATATATATATATATATATATATATATATATATATATATTTGATAAGAAATTGTGAAAATGTTTTCCAGGATGGCCGTAGATACCATTTTGTATTCCCATCAGCAATGTATGAGTGATTACAAAAATTAGCTCGGTGTGGTGGCACAAGCTTGTAATCCTACCTACTTGGGAGGCTGAGGCAGAAGACTCACTTGAACCTGGGAGGTGAAGGTTGCAGTGAGCCAAGATTGTACCATATGTGTATACACATATATATGTATATACATATATATGAGTGTGTGTGTGTCTATATATATGTATATACCTATGGGTGTGTGTATATATATGTATATACATACATATATACACACATATATATAATACATATATGTATGAGAAACTCTCCAGGATTTAGACCTAGGCAAAGAGTTTTTAGACTTGACACTGAAAGCATGACACACAAAAGGAAAAATTAGCTGGAATTCATCAAAATTAAAACCTATTGCTTTGCAAAAGACCTCGTTAAGAAGATGACGAGATAACAAGCTACAGAGTGAGAGAAAATGTTTGTAAAGCAGGTATCCACCAAAGGACTAGTACCTAGACCAGCTAAAGAAATTTCCAAACTCAGCTAAAGACAGGAAGCAATCCAGTTAGAAAATGGGAAAGACATGAACAGATATTTCACCAAAAGGGATATATGGATGGTAGGTAAACACATAAAAAGGTGTTCAATGTTGTTAAGCCAGCATGAAAATTCAAGTTAAATTCACAATAAGATATCACTACACACTTGTCAAAATGGCTAAAATGAAAAATAGTGACAACACCAAATGCTGGCAAGGATGTGGAGAGACCCATCACTCATACATTGCTGATGGGAATATAAAACAGTACCTGCCACCACACTGGAGAACATTTTTGCAATTTCTTATCAAATTAAACTTGCAGTTACCAGGAGAGCCAGCAATTGCACTTGTGGGCATTTATCTCAGAGATATGAAGACTTACGTTCACACAAATGTTCGTAGCAGCATTATTCATAATAACCCCAAACTGGCAACAGTCCAGATGTCTTACAAGGGTGAACAGATCAACAAAATGTGGACACAGTCCCCTCTGTAATTTCCTAGGTATCCCCACTTATGGGAGGGTCCTTCTTGGTTTAAGGGACATCTCCATCCATTGATACAGGAGACTGACATGGATGACTTTGCATTTCCAGTTCTATGCAACTATCTCACTGATTCTTCAAAGAAGCAAACCCTTCTTTGCCTTTTATGTTTTCTTCACACATGGAAATGGGGGATGTGGAGGGTCTTGCACAGAGTAAGCACCTAATATTTGTTGAATACATGCATGAAGAAGTGAAGCTTTTTTAGGAAGCTTCATGAAAATATAATTCATTATGGGCCATTTTCATGATTTATAATCTGAGGTCCTTTCTTACAGCAAAACATATGTGTGGAGAGAGGGTGAAAGAAGAAAAGAAAGAGGGAGGCAGTGAGGGAGGGAGAAGAGACAGCAGAAAGTGAAAGACAGAAGTACCATTGGTTAAACTTTTCTCTTGTTATCTTTCCTTTTTTGGCAATAGATGTTTATTCAGATTTTAAAAATATGCCTCCTTGATCTTCTTCCTAAAAAGAATGATGAATTATATCAGAAGATCCTTTCAAAGCAAGAAAATGTAAGTAAGTCTTCAACCTATATTTCAAGGTAACTTAAAAATAGTTTATTATGTTACATAAAACGTATGATACAAAAGTATTTGTTCTTTCATGTATAAAATAGGTTATTACAATATACACTTTTTAATACAGTATAATGAAATATAAAAGTATGTATGCAAATATTTGAACAGTGTATTATTAAAATTTGGAAAACTATTTACAGCAAAGAGAAGAGTATTGGCCATACTCACTACTCAAAGACAATCACTGTTAATGTTATTGTCTGCACAAGTTTGGGATATTTTTGAAGACGTAATAATTTGTTTATTGGTTGTAGCTATATATACTAGTTTGCATTCTATTCTCAATCTTTTATGGAAAGTTAATTTTGTTTCATGCACAGCAAAGAGTCAGGCTTGGAGTCAGACTGGTTGAGGTTGTTACCCTGGCTCTGTCTTTTACAAGCTCTCAGAATCCTGGTCTCTTTTTTGTGCAGTGAGATAATTTCTGTTCTGCAATAGTGCAGAAAGGATAAGAGAGATATGTATGATGTGCCTGGTCATGTCATAGTTAGACTGTGAATATGTGATGGCTGCCATCATCCTCATTATTACAACCACCACCAAAATCATCATCATCTTGGTGATTGCCATCATTTTTATTTTATACCACCACCATCAACACCACCGCTACCGTCACAATTCTCTTCTTCATCACATCATCGTGGTCATCACCGTCACCATCATCGTCTTTGTTATGGTCACCACTGACACCATCATCCTTCTTTCTGACTGTACCACCATCATCACCAGCACCATCACCATCCTCCTGTCCTCATTACCATCACCATGAGCACCATTTTATCATTGTTGTAATCATTGGCATTCTCATGACTACCATCACCACCCTCATCCTCTTCATTACCACCAAAATCATCATCACCATCTTCATTGCCTTCACCACTATCAATGTTGCCGCACAGGTGAGCTCCAGAATGGGGTGTAGCCTGGGAGGGTACTTGGCTTCACCCAGGAAGGAATTCAAGGGAGAGCCGGTGGTGTTAGACAGTAGTCTTTTAGTGAATGCTGCAGAATGGTGCCACTCCTTGTGGAGCAGGGCTAACCCAAAGGCAGTGTGCCCAGAGTTGGTAACAGCTTGGCAACAGTACTTATACTCATGTAAACCCACTTTTAGTTACATGTAAATTAAGGGGAAGTTGCATGCAAATTGAGGGACAGGTTATTTAGAACTTTCTGTAAAGGGGACAGTAACTTCTGGGTTGTTGCCATGGAAAGGGATGGTAACTTTTGGGTTGTTGACATGGCATTTGTAATCTGTGGTTGTGCTGGTGGGAATGTCTTATGCTAATGAGCAATGGGGGCAGCAAGGGATCACTTTCATCACCATCCACTGGTTCCTGCCGGTTTCTTCACTTTATCCTGTCTGGACCAGATCCCGTTTTGATCAGCAGGGTTGTGATCAGAAAACAAGTCCTGCTGGTCTCCTACCTTACTTTATTCTCACCATCATCATCATTATTCTGATTCTACTGTCACCAGCCTCTTCTTCATCATCCCCTACCATCATTTTCATTATCATCATAATTGTTATTGTCATCATTCTCATTATTGCCATCATCATTGCATCATTGCAGTCGTCTCCTCAGCACCACCATCATCACCATCTTCATCTTCTACCTCTACCTTCACCTTCATTAGAGTCCTTATCATCATCATGATCATCATCCTTGATACTACCACCCTCAGACCTGGGGGTTTGGGAAGGAATGTTTCTTCCTTACTCCACCGGATTCCATGAAGAAGGATGACTCACTGCATCCCAGGAAGGAGGAAGGACATCATTGTCTACATTGTCATCCTCAGTACCACCACCATGGTCATGGTCCTCAGGCAATGCACATGGTCCTTGACATACATTATTTCATTTAATAGTTATGACAGCCCTGTAAGTGGCCATTATTATTTTTGTTTTACAGCTGAGGAAACTGAGGCTCCATGAGTTCAAATGACTTTACAATGGCAAAAATGATATGATGATATTTATCATTGTATTAGTAATTATGAAACAATACTGGCTGTTATAATGGAAAGAATAAGAGCGTTGGAGTCTGCAGACCTCAGATCAAATCCCATCTCTACCAGTTAAACAAAGCTGTTTGAACTCAGGCAAGCATATTAATTAGAATAGTGACTAGTATTTTTTGAGACAGTCTAGTCAAGTGATTTAAATGCATAATTTCATTTAACACTTGCAATAACCTTAACACTTTCAGAAGAGGATAAGAAGTGCCCAGAATTTGGAAGAGTAAGGACAAGGCTAGCACTGCCCCTTCCTTTCTGGGAGTCTTTGGACAAACTACCTTACCTTCCATAAACCAGCTTTGTCACCTGGAAAAGGGTCATAATTTCTCTCCTGCAAAGATGCTGTGGAGATTAGAAATCACATGTGGCCTCAACTTGGGTCCTCAATCGTAGTTTACATCAATGTTAGTTTTCCTGACGAACCTGGACTGATGCCATACTGTTGGCTATGTGGCAATGAACGTAGAGAAAGTAGAACTGCCTCCCACACTCCATCTTGGGGTTTATAGGATTCTATACTTAGAATGCTCCTTTTCCTTCCTGAGTTCAGAATCAGTTGAGAGTCAGGAAGCCAGATACAGAAATGTAGCTTTATTACTGAGTAGAGGCCAGCTTGGAGGATGTGGCTTAGATGCACAGCTACCATGGCTTCCTAATACTGAATCCCAGAAACCACTCAATTGCCTGGCTAGTCACAGGCAATGCTGGGCCACCTCAGGCTTCCCCACAGAGAAACAAGGTCTTGGCTACCCAGCCCACTCTAGGCTGAGACCACACCAGAGCAATGGCCTCCCCTGATTGGCCCATCAAAAACAGGAAGAGGCTGGGCAAGCTTCCAGGTTTTGAACCAACCAATCGAATACACACTACTTCCTGCCCTGGGGTGTTGTGAGCAATTTTTCTCCAGGAAAACCAGAAAAAGAGGGAAGAAACATTCCTTCTCAATCCACCAGATGTCATGATATTTTCCAGGACTTTATAATGATTGAAAGATACTATTTTATTGATTTTTAAAGTGTGGTCTCACTTTTTTGTTTGCAGGAGGATATAGAAGAAAAGAATCCATTATTCTTGAAGCTCTGTGTTTAATGAGAAAATAGATTTGTTGTTAGTAGGTTTATTATCAAATCTCATGTACAACAATGCCCAGAGCATTTAATTATTGTTTAAAAATATTTTGCAATAATGTGGTGAAAAATAAGAACATTTATTTTTCTAGAATTTAAGCCACAATCACTTTTTTCTTTGTTTATTTGCTTTCTTTTTTTTCTTCTCTAGGATTTGGAGGAATTAGAAAAGGGACTTCAGGTCAAACTGTCAAACACAGAAATGTCAGGAGCTGGTGATTCTGAGTACATCACCCTGGCCGATGTGGAAAAGAAGGAGCGAGAATACTCTGAACAGCTAATCGATAATGTGCGTGCTGGACTTTCTTTCCTGTACACAAATGTTGGTTTCAAAAACAGTTCAATTGACTAAATTAAAGAGGTAATAGTTAGAAGTATGCCTAATACTTGGATTACCCTATCACATTCTGCCCAGGAGGCAGGATCAAGTTTCTGATGCTAAGTGATAGGGAAGAAGTAATTAAGCAGCAAATATTCACAAAGGGAGGTTTCTTTTTTATGTCATGAATTATCCTCATTTAAATTTCAGATTGGTCTTTTTATCATTCAAAGCAAAGATTGCTATAACCTTTGCTGTCATCACTGCCCTTTGGAGCAGAGTAGATGAAAGCTGCTAGGTGCCGCTTATGAAAGCGTGTTTTAAATTGCAGACGGAATGGCTTCCCTGAAATACATTTTTCTTTTCTCTTGGGTTCCACCACCCCCTGTTCATATATTATGTATTAAACAAATACTTCCTGGGCACTCGCTCTTCACTAGGCATTGTGCTGGGCACTGGCGATGTAAAAGTCATTTAGACATGGCCTTGCCTGAGAGGTGCCAGGAGAGACCAACAGGTGAGCAGATGAGGCTTCATGGGGCCACACATGGTGTGATAGAAGCAAACACAGGAGAAGGCCCAAGGCAGGCACAGTGGAGGGAAGAGTTCGTTTACCCAGGCTTAGGAAAGCCTCCATAGAAGAAGGGACCATGGAGAGGCTGGTCGGAAGAAGTGTAGGTGCTGACTAGGGGTGGGGCAGGGATGGGAGGTAAGGAGGGTTGAGAGCAAGTCGAGGTGAGGTAAAGCCAGAGGGATCTGGCTGGAGGACTTGTGTCTTATGCCAGGGAGGTGGGAGTCACTGAAGCTTTGAAGCAGGGGGTGGCTGGGTTCAGCGTCTGTTTTAGAAAGGCTGCCCAGGCACTGAGTGGAGGCTGGTGAAGATCTGGGCTAGTCCAGCAGGAACTTCGTTAAGGCAACTGCAGTAGGATGGAGAGGTGAGGAAAAGTGTGAGAGAAGCTATGGTGGTCTACCATGGGGCAGCAGGTGGGGAGGAAGAGGGGGTTCAGGGTCAGTGCTACTGAAATAAGGGTCCCAGAGTGAGAAGCCCATGGGAGGGAGGGAGCCAGTACTCCTGTCCTCTGTGTAGGTCCAATATTGAGAGGAGAGGCCTAGAGATGCAGGGTCTCCATGAGAACCGAGGTTAGAGGACCTGGAGGACCAGAATGTTCTCAGAACTGTGGGCCAGGATACTAAGGAAGAGGGCACAGCCTGGAATCCAGTGGTCCACAGAACCCCCAACGCTGTGGGCAGCATCTTGTCCATGTCTGCATTTCTCAGGGAGAGGGCTCAGATTCTCCAAAGTACTGGTGACCTCCAAAAATGGAGATGCCTCTGGCCTAGAAGTGTGTGTAAAATGGGGAGAGAAAAGAGCTTGAGGCCAAATCTTGGATCCTGCCCATATTTAAGGAGGAGGGGATGAGGAGAATCAGGACAAGAAAGCAGGGTAGGAATTGGATGGGCTTTGCAGAAGCAGGAGAAAATCATGTCGTAGGTGCCAAGAGAATCAGGAGTTTGTAAGCAGAGCAGGGTGTGCAGAGTTGGCGGGTGATAGTCTGCAGTCTCATGGCAGGTGGAAGGCAGGTCATCTGATGGCCCCAGGGGGAAGAGCAGGGTGACAGCATGAGGGTGCCAGGCAGGTGTGAGGTCCCTCCTTGCAGGGATGGGAGGAGGAGCTGACCAGCAGCATGTATGGGGTTTACTGGGAGGCAATGGGGTGCTGAGATGGGAAGCCGCACCAATCAGGGGCTGTTCATCTGGGTGCAGGCTTCCCCATAGCAGAGCCAGACAGACGCCACAGTTACAGCTGACAAAGTAGAAAGGTTGCAAGGTTACAGGTACCATGACCTTTAGTCACAGCAACAAGATCCGCGTGGGTTTCTGGTACCACTAATCCCTGCCCCCTCCCATACCTGGTCCAGCCAGAAGTGTCCATTTCAGCCTCTGAGAGGCTGAACCAAGATGGAGACAATCCCAGCCTTGGCGTGAAATGGACCTGAACCAAATTCCAGCTCTCATTGGTTACATGACCTCTGACAAGTGACCTAACTCCCCTGAGCCTGTTCCTACATCTCCCAATACATACTTTATCAAGACATCAAATGTGCGAGGTACAGAACCTGGCAAACAGCCTATGGGCCACGAGGGAAAGTTCTTGGGCTTCCTGGTGTCGTTGTCCTTAGAGCTCTGACTGGCTGCAATGATGCAGTTAAACCTCCTGCATTCTAAGCCACTTGGGGATTCCCAGCTCTCCTCCTGATAAAATGAGGAGGAGGGAAGAAAAATATTTTAAAGCAAAAGGTTTTCATGGTGGGCATCAGCTCTGCCATGTTAAACTTTTGTACTTTCAGGACAATAACTAATATTTAAATGTCTGTTTATGCTTTTATTTCTGGAAAGTGTTTAATCCCTTTTAAAATTCCCAAAGCTTCCAGGAGCACATTTTCACATTTAATATGCCCCTAGGTAGCTTAATGACGTGTGCAAGAGTCTGTAGGCTGGACGAGCTACTGCTTTCTTTCCTTAGCAGCAATGCTTTTGTGTCTGCTGAAAAGCCATCACAAAACTGGCTCCTGCAATGGAACCAGAAAGAACTTTACTGTAGAATGTGATTGTTGCCAAGATAAACTCACTGAAATTGTAGAATTGTTTAGAATCTTTGTGATAAGGAGTGAATTGTAATTCCCAAGCATGCACTCGTTTGGCTTTCTTAAGGAAGTTTTTCCCTCACTTCTTGCTGCTTTTGCTCATTTCACAGATGGAAGCTTTCTGGAAACAGATGGAAAACATCCAGCACTTTCTTGTGGACCAATTTAAGTGTTCCAGCTCCAAAGCCCGACAGCTCATGATGACTCTGACGGAAAGAATGATTGCAGCCGAAGGGCTATTGTGCGATTCTCAGGAGCTGCAGGTTCTGGTAAAGCTGGAGGGGGCGGGAGGGAACATGAAGATATTCAGACTAGAGATTTGGAATCCCAATGCTTGACATTATTAAGTCTAACAGATTCATGTTGTAGCTGGGTATACAGAGCCCCAGGAAAAAAAAAATAGTAAATTCATCCATCCATCCATTTATTCATCCATCCATCTACCCATTCATCCATGCATTTACCCTTCCAACCACCCACCCATCCATCCATCCATCTACTTATCCATCCATCCATCCATCCACCTGTCCACCCATCCATCCAACCATTCATCTACCCACCCACCCACCCATCTACCCACCCCTCCACCCACCCATCTACCCATCCATTCACTTATCCATCCATCCATCCATCCATCCATCCATCCATCCATCCATCCATCTATCCATCCACCCACCCACCCATCCACACATCCATCTACCTTCCCATCCGTACATCTACCCACCCACCCACCAAACCACCCATCCATCCATCTACCTATCCATCTGTTTGTCTGTCCGTCCATCCATCCATCCATCTATCCATCCATCCACCCATCCATCCATCCATCCATCCATCAAGTGAAGGCTCTGGCCAGCTCAGTATTACTACAGCATATAACTCTGGTCCTAAACCTGAAAATACATTGAAATTATCTAGGGAGCTTTAAAAAGTACTGATTCTTGGGCCCCAGATGGGTATCTACCCAGAGTTTCTGACTTAATCAGACAGGTGTAACCTGGTTGGGCACTGGGGTTTTTAGAACTTCCCGGTGACAACAGTGAGCACTGGGGTGGATGCCCACTGGTGTAGATAGAGCACTGGTTTACTCTCCTGACTACCCTGTTTTGCCTGCAGAGTTCTTTAAAAATGCCTTTTCCTGGGCTTCACTCTCAGAGGCTCTGATCTGATTGGTCTGGAGTGGAGGCCCTGGCCTTGTGGGTTTTAAAACTCCCTAAACTATTCTGATGGGAGGGCAGGGATACGAACCACTGGTGCATGGATGTCCAATCTTTTGGCTTCCCTGGGCCACACTGGAAGAAGAACTGTCTTAGGCCACACATAAAATACACCAACACTGATGATAGCAGATGAGCAAATCAAAAAAGAATGGTTTCTGCATATTTTTGTGAAGCCTGCCACCACAGATAAGTGAAAAACATCCTCACATTCAAAGGGTTGGACACCCATGGGAGAGAAATCTGCAAATCCAGCTTTGAGTCTAGGCTCTGTTGTTCGAAGCTGTGTGATCTTGAACACATGACTTAACTCTCTGAGTGTCTGTTACTCTATTTATAAAATAATAGTGTTAAGAGTTGCCACAGACTAGCCTGGGTAGATGCTGAGTGACTCCTAACACCCTAGTCTCCATTGGGTTTCTCTTGGTACACGTTGGGCTCGTCCTGTGTGTGCCAGCCAGTGTGCGCGAGCCCTCTGATGCTTGCTCTGCACCCATTTCCCTGTCCTGTGCACCAGCACATGTGGCAGCTCGGCTCAGAACCCTCCAGTGGCCGCCCTGCCCTCAGCACAGAGTCAGCTCTTCAGACCAATGGGAAACCTAAGCCTCAGCGGATCCTTGCCACCCCTGCACACCGCAGGCCTCTCCCAAGCCACGGTGCTCTTCCAGATGTGATCCACAGACCACAGCATCGGCTGCACCGGGAGCTGGTTAGAATGCAGAATCCTGCCCCCCACCCCTCCCGAGCAGAATCTGTGCTTCAACAAGACCCCCATGTCCACACAGTTGTTTAAGAAATTCATATGCTTTTTCTCAGCATAGGCACAGAGGGTCTTCTTTTTATCTCAACACTACCAAAAGATAGGCATTGGGAGATATTTTATTCACAGCACACAGATAAGGAGCCCACTCAGTTACTCACCTAACATCCCTATCCTGTGTAATGACATCGCTGAGCTTGGGCCTGAAGCTTCCTGGTTTGCTGCCCAAGCCCCTTTGAATTGGATTTCAGTTTGATAACGCCGCTGACTCGATATTAATGCTCTGCAAAGGTGAAAGACTTTTCTTCCTTTTTTTTTCTTTTGCTGCCAGCAGGATATTGATGCAGAAAAAAGAAAATAGATCGTTAGCTGACTCTGGCCGGAGTATCAGTCAATAACTTCCAAATAGTAGGAAGGAAAGGGATCATCCAGTTTAACAGCATGACGGTCCTTCAGCCAGTGTTTAATGAGCACCTACTGTTTGCCACATGCTGTTATGGAAACTATATTGCAGAGGTTAGAAATGCAGGCTTGGGGAAGAAACTGGAGCTCCTACTGCAGTCTTGCCACTTGTTAGCTGTGTGATCTTGGGTAGATAATTTAACCTCTCTGTGACTTGGTTTCGTCATCTGTGAAATGGGGACTGTAAGAGCACCTGCTGTCTCACAGGGTAGCTGAGAGTGTTAAAGACTCTGCAGTAGGTAGAGTTTTTACAGCAGAGCCCAGCATGTCAGCAGCAGTCAGTCATTAGAGTCCCGCAGGCCACATGGCAGCAAGAGAAATAGATGACAACAAATTGTAATGAGGTATGGACAGGGCTATGGTCTACGTCTGTACAGAAGAGGAATGGCTTCACTGTGCCTGCATATGGGGCACCAGAGGGGAAGAAGATGGCCCCTGTATCTCAGAACACAGAAGAGCTGAAATTCCCAGGGCAGCATCTGATCTTTCTGGCCTGGGCATTTGGAGCTGGAATGTGCATCTCTGAATATTAAAACTGGAAGAGCCCTTCAAAGGGACCCTGACAGTCATAAGATTCAGTGTCTTGAGACACACAGGAAAAAAACAGCTGCCGAGACAGATGTGGGTACTGGCTGTTGGTGATGATGGGAAGGGCTGACACTCAGGGAGCCTCACTGTGCCACGGCTGTTGTTCTCAATGCTTTACGAATTCTGACTTACTTAACCCTCATGTCAAATCTGTGCGGCAGGGGTCAGGTGAGGAGCCTGTGCCGAGGTCCTGGGAGACAAGTCTGAGCCCGGCACTGTCGAGGACTCAGCCACACTCAGAGCAGGTCGGGGCCCCCATCCCCCAGCCTCTGTCCCTCGTCTCATGCACCTCTCTCCACTCCCATCCTCCCTCCAATATAAGGCCATCGATTGCACCACCACTGCCCACCCCACTGGCCTGTGTTGGGTTCTCAACATCCTCATGTGTTCCTTAGAGGTGGCCACAGCCGCCCTTCCCGCAGCCCACTGGCACCTCCGCTTATCCTCTTGCGCCCTCTAGGGGTCACAGGCTGCTGGAATGAGCCTCAGCGTCCTTGTCCGTCACTGGGGGATCTTCCTGCCCTGATCTTGTGTTGTGAGAACAGAGGCCAGTGCAGCTCAGCACACAGCAAGGCCATGGCTGGTCGAGGGGACATGGGTGACTCAGGCCTGGCTCCTGTCCTCAAGGGCTCTCAGTCCAGCCTGGGACTGCCACTCACAATCACCTCCTTGAAGATGGGAGCCCTGGGGCAGTGGAGCCCAGAGCAGAGGACCAGTGAGGGTGGGGACGAGCAGGGAATGGCCACAGAGCCCGAGAGGATGAGAAGGACCTGGCCTGGCAGGGGAGTGAGAGGAGGCAGCGAGGGTATTCCAGGAGGACGGCCCCGCATGTGCAGAGGCTGGACAGCCAGGAGCAGGCAGGTGAGTGGGACAAGGCCAGACAGAGCTTCCTGTGCCATGCCCGGGGCACTGGACTTGATCTTGGGGCAGCAACATGAGAGTTTGGGGCCAGGGCTGACAGAACCATTAGCATCTCTGAAAGGTCCCCTGGACTGCAAGGTGGAGTTGGAAGTTGGCGTAGAGATGGGAGGCGGGGGAGCAGGACTGGCCCTGGCCTCAGCCCAGCACAGAGGTGCCCAGGCCTGAGCTGGGTGTGGCTGGGAGTGGGGGGTGCAGCGTCTGTGCCAGGGAGATGCTGAGGCCCCCCACCTGCTCCTCTTCTCCCCTTACCCTCATTCCACGAGCAGCTGCTCTCTTGGGCGTGCAGTGCCCTTGGCCACTTCGGGTTGACAGTTTCCTGTTTTTCCCAAGAGTCGAGTCCATGAATTGATGAGGTGGGGCCGGGGAGGGCCTGCTGTAGAATCTGACTGCAGGGAGTCGTGTTGGAAGCCAATCATTTCTCAGAAAATCTTGGCTGTCCACAGCAGTCAGGCTCTCTGGGGCTCGAAAACCAGGGACAGCTGGCCCTTCGCATTTCCTCCTCTGTCCTATGGGGGCCACAGGGTCAGATTGGCTGGGGGAGGTGACTATAAGCAAGATGCCTTTTTTTCCTTGACCATTTGCAAATCTGAATTCCCTCCTGGGAGAGCGGCCCTCTGGGGTGCTCTCACTGGGGATGAACTGCCATGTGTTACCCAGCGTCAGCCTCCTCGCACCCCTAGGAGAGGCATTAATCCCCACCTGAGGGGCAGACCCAGGTCTTACCCATGAAGGAGAAGGGGAGTTCATTCCTCTGAGCTGCTCTATGGGAAGCTGAACGGTTCCCAGGATGCCTTAACTGTGGTCCTGTGTGTTTCTTCTTGCAGGATGCCCTGGAGAGGACGATGGGGCGGGCGCACATGGCAAAGGTGATTGAGTTTCTGAGGCTGCAGGTCCAGGAGGAGACCAGGTGCCGGCTGGCCGCCATCGCCCATGGCCTGGAGCTGCTGGCCGGCGAGGGGAAGCTGTCTGGGCGGCAGAAGGAGGAGCTGCTCACACAGCAGCACAAAGCCTTCTGGCAGGAGGCAGAGTGCTTCAGCAGGGGTGAGCGTGGGCATGGGCGCCGTGGTCCACGACGCAGGGGTGAGCGTGGGCATGGGCGTCGTGATCTACGACGCAGGGGTGAGTGTGGGCATGGGCGCCATGGT
Source organism: Cacajao melanocephalus (assembly GCA_963573385.1). Taxonomy (NCBI): domain Eukaryota; kingdom Metazoa; phylum Chordata; class Mammalia; order Primates; family Pitheciidae; genus Cacajao; species Cacajao melanocephalus. The sequence continues at coordinate 18,846 of CAUYLG010014539.1, forward strand.
CCATGACGCAGGGGTGAGCGTGGGCATGAGCGCCGTGGTCCACGACGCAGGGGTGAGCGTGGGCATGGATGCCGTGGTCCATAATGCTGGCCTTCTGGGTCCCTGGGGCTGTGTGGGGTGGTCTGGGAGCCTGGAGCAGTCCACTTCTGCCCTAGGGACTGGGTCACTGGATTGCCCTCTGGGCCTCTCTTCCCTTCTCTGTACAGCAGAGTCCATGAGGGCCACTGCCCAGGGCGGGGGTCAGCTGCTGCACTCACTCACCAGGGATTCAGGCTGACTGAGTCCCCATGTCCTGCAGCAAAGGCACCAGGAACTGCAGAGGGACAGAGGAGGGTGGAGGGTTTCACACCAGAAATTCACAGAGTGGCCTGTGTCGCCCAGCGGCAGCTCATGGTCCTGCAGGAGTCACATGGCCCTGCTCAGCGGCAGGGTGGGCGAGGGTGAGCCAGGTCCAGCATGGGGTCAGGAAGGGGAGCCCGGTTTGGCTGAGCTGCACGTGTGTCCCATGTGTGCTCCTGCCCCAAGGCTGGCCCTGGGATGCTGGTGGGGCAAGGCTGGAGACGTAGAGGCATCTGGACTTAGCTGAGGTCACACTACTAGCGGGACCCCCAGAAAGAAACCCAGGTATGTCACTGACAGGGTGGGCACTATCTCTGCAGCCAGCACCAGCTTCCCCAACCTCCGGACAGGAGAAAGCATGCGGATCCCCACTGAGAGTCCGGCTCAGACACTCACCTGTACTGTGGCTTTTTTCAATCCCAGAGTTTGTCCAACGAGGCAAAGACCTGGTCAAGGCATCTCTGGCTCACCAGGTGGAGGGGACGGCAAAGCTCACACTGGCCCAAGAGGAAGAACGGAGACGCTTCCTGGCTGAGGCCCAGCCAACTGCTGACCCGGAGAAGTTTCTTAAGGTGACCCACACCCCCAGCCCCCACACATGGGGTGAGCGGTGGTAGCTCTTTTCCCCTGACTGAGCACGGGAAGCCCGAGGTTTTCATCAGACGTGAGGCTATCTCCCTACTTCCCATGCGACAGCCGAGTGACCGAATCTCAGTCCCTTAACCCCTGCACCCCTAGTGTCCTAGTGGACTGTAAGCCAGTGCTGAGAGTCGTGCTGCTGTCACTGGGCTGCTGAGAAGAGGAGGGCAGGATCCGTGGAGAGCTTGGCAGAGTGCAAACATGTAGCGGGGCGAACAGATCGTGACGATGGCATGAAGCGAGAAATGTATGGACCAGAGGGGACAAGCATGTCCTGGAGAGTAAGGCAGGCTCACACACCCAGGGAAAGGGCCCTTGTGGGTCGGCTGCAAGTCCAGGAGAAGGAAGGGAGCTCCCAGCCTTGTGTGTGGGGTTGAGTGGGCAGGGCCAGGAGGTGACCAAGCTCAAAGGTACCCTTGGTTTTCCCTGAGAAGGGGACAAGAAACCTGAAGGAGGACAGAAAGCAAGACGTCACCCTCCAAGGAACAGGAGTAGCTGGCCCCAGTGCAGGCACCAGGGACCTGGGCTGGCCAGTTCTCAGAGAGACCACCGAGCTCTGGTTTTGCTCTGCTTGCTTTCCCTGGTAATGGGCAGTGGGGCTGGGGGAGGGCCAGCTTGTCTGTGACCATCTTGCGTGCTGGTTAAGCACTGGGCGCTGAGGCCGCCCACACCTGGGTTTGTGTGCTGACTCTGCCAATAGCTGGGTGACCTTCGGCACATTGCTTACCCTCTGGCCCTCAGCTTCCACATCTGTGAAATGGGCATAATGGCACCTATATCACGGCATTATTAAGATTCAGTGAGACAGGAAGGGGCAGCCCAGCCTCACTGTTTGCCCTGCATCAGCACTTGGTACAGTGCATCTCAGCTACGCCAAGGGGTGGGTGGTACCATGTCTGGGTCCAGGCTCAGCCCAGAATAGAGGCCTAGGGGCCCTCTCAGGGGGCCAACCTGGTGGTGGTGGCGCCACTTCTTGAGAAGCCAGTGGAGGGATCCCTGAGAACAGAGGAGAGGCCTCTAGGTCCCTGGTCCAGCTGCCTCCCTCACCCAGGAAGCCTCTTCCAGAACTACACTGGGAGCTTCTGGGTTTGCCACAAAGGGGTAGGGTGGGTGTTTCTGTCTTTGAGAAGTCCCATTTGAAATAAGAGGAAGTTAAGGCTATTCAGTTCCTTGTCACTTGGAGATTTCTGGGCCACTGTCCATGATGCCACAAAGCCCAGTGTGAGTCGAGTGTGGAGACAATGCCTGGGTGACCTTGGTGTCCCAGGGCCTCCGCACAGGCCTTGGCACTGGCATTCATGACACGTGGGACGCAGGCAGGGAAGAGTGAATCAGTGCATGCATGCATGAATGAACCAGGAAATTGACAAATCAAGTGGATGAAAGAAGGATGGAATGGATGGGAGAATGAATGAACGACACTCGGCTCCCAGCACACACTCAGCACCCAACTTTTTCCAGTCCTGCCCTTCTCTCTCATCTCACCTCCTGCCTGTAGCATCCCCACAGGTCCTAAGGGGTCTTACCTCTTGGCCTCTGCTGCTGCTCCTGAGCCTGGCTCCCCATCTTCCCTCAGGGAGCCCTTCCTTGTCCTTAGAGACTTCACTGAAACTTCTCCCCAAGGAATTTTCTCCTGCAGCCCTTCCCTGAGAAGGGTCTGTTCCTCTGTCCTTCTGCCCTGCCTCACCCCTCTGCTGGTGTCAGGGCCTCTGATGCTCTGCCTAGGGCTGGCCGGGTCTCCCTGTGCTGATACCTGGGGCTGGCCCCAGTCTCCTGCTGCTCTGCTGGAGTCCTCAGGGAAGGGTTTCCACCATGTGGTCAGAGTGGGGCTGGCTGGTTGCTGACTGCACTGACCTCCAATCGCCCGTCTGCATCACCCCTGCTGGCTTCCATTGGTGGGTCTCCCGTGGCCTCGGTGGTGGTCCCCAGCAGTGGAAGTCAGAAAGTGATGTCTGGGTGGCTGCAGCCAGGACAAAAGGGTGACAGAGGTAGCCCAGTGGCCCCTTCTCATCCTGGGTTTAACAGAAGTGTGGTTTGTGGTATTTCCTGGCAATTGGATTTGCTGGCCCTGGCATCAGCTGTGAAAGTCGTGTGACAGCCCCACACCTCAGTTTCTTTGTGTGTAATACAGGGCCCAACATCCTTCTTTCTGATCTGAGATGCAGGGGATGGCTGGAGAACCTTCTGGAAAAAAAAAAAAAAAAACTCTGCATGTTTCTACCAGACTCAGCTCTTGCTTTCCTCACAGGCTTTCCATGAGGTCCTGGAAAGGCAGAGGCTGCTGCAGTGCGACCTGGAGGAAGAGGAGAATGTGAGAGCCACCGAGGCGGTGGTTGCACTCTGCCAGGTACGTGGCCTCTGCGGGGACCAGCAGAGAAGCCCCAGGGTCTGTGTGTGTGCGAGAACCTCACATCTTCCTGGCCGGGGACCCCAGAGGTGGTTCCGGTCCAACCCTGGCACTTGTTGGCCAGTGATTCAGGCAGGCCATGTCCCCTCCCTGGGGTCCTCCTTGTCCGCATCAGAAACGGAGGCAGTTTGCCTCGGGCCTCTCTGAGGCCCCTTCCATTTCTGGGGTGCTAAGGACTCTTATCTCCAAACGTCCCTGTCAGCAAAGCTCTTTGGAAATCAGTTCTTCCCAGGTGAGAAATAGGCCCAGGATTTTTGGGTGTCATCAGTGTGAAGTGACAAAAGAGGGGTGCTGGGCTGAAATGGGAAAGTCTGAGGTCATCTGCCAACACTGCCTCTTTCTCTCTGTGCAGCCGTGTGCAGGTCTGGGGTGGGGAGGTGGAGCCTGCTGTGCTTGACCCGCAGCCTGGCCTTGAGAGAGCAGGAGAGGGCGCCCAAGCCCTCCTTAGGGGCAGGAGTCACAGGATGCCATGCTGAGCCAGAGCCCCCGCCTCAGGCAGCATCCTTGGCTGTGGGAAAGGCAAGAGTGTGGACACCTGGCTATGAAGGAGTTAACAAGTGGGTGCTGGGCAGCACTGGGAAGAGGAGAGGGCCTGGGTCTGTGGCCTGGCTCCCCTCTTCCTCTCTGCATGGCCACAGGAGCGTCATCTGGTCTCTAGCTCTCAGTTTCCCCATCTGTGAAACGGGGACAGTCATCGTTCTTCATGGTGGTGCTAGGACGACTGACCACATATGGGGCCCTGAGACAGCAGCTGGCACTCAGGATGCCCCAGGGCACTTTGTCTCCAGCTTCCCTGCTTCTAAGTACAGAGGAGACACCAGGGGCTCCCGGGTGAAGGTAAGGTCAAGGACAGCAGGCTGCAGGAGGTGATGCTGAGCCAAGCACTGGATGAGACCAGGCTCAAGTGGAAAGGCGTCACGGGCATCCCCGTTCGGGAGAAGCCCATGCAGTGGTGGGAACTGCAGCTCCTGATCTGGTGGGAGCTGCACTGGGGTCAGTCATGTCTGTGTTAACATGCTAGGGCTACTGTGATGCACACCACTGACGGGTGGATTAAATGACAGAGGTGTGTTCTCTCATGGTTCTGGAGGCTGAAGCCCGAGACCACGGTGCCAGCAGGGTTGACTTCTGGTGAGGCCTCTCTTCCAGGCTTGCGGACAGTGCCTTACCGTTGCCTCCTCACATGGTCAGTTCTCTGTGTTTAGAAGAGTGGAGGGCAGGGGAGAGAGTGAAAGAGCTCTGGTCTCTCCCTTCTCTTATACGGACACCAGTTCTGTGGGATCAGGGCCCCACGCTGATGACCTCATCTAACCTTCATTACCTCCTTAAAGGCCCTGTCTCCAGATCCAGTCACATTGGATACTGGGGGTTAGGACTTGAACATAAGAATCTGGGAGGAGGACACAATTTAGTCTCAACAGTGTCCTTCAAAATGTCATGTCCATCTGGAACCTCAGAATGTGGCCACACTTGGAAATAAGGGCTTTGTGGATGTAAATGGAAGGTCACACAGTTGGTTAGGTCCTACTGGATTCAGGTGGACACTAATTCTAATGGCAGGTGTCCTTATATGCAGGCCATGAGAAGACATAGAGACACAGGGAAGGAGTCTGTGTGAAGACGGGGGAGATTGGAGGGATGCGGCCGAAGCCAAGGAATACCTGTGGCCACAGAAGCCAGGGGAGGCCAGGAAGGGGCCCCCCAGAGCCTTTGGAGGGGGTGAGGCTCTGCCAACACCTTGGTTTCATACTAATGCCCTCCAGAACCCTGAGAGAAGAAACTTCATTGTCGTAATGCACCCAGTTTGTGGCACTCTGTCACGGCGGCCACAGGAAACTAAAGGGAAACCGATTTTTGTTCAGGGCCAGCCCCTATCCTAAGGGCCTCCAGAGTATTTGATTATTTGATCCTCATGAAATTCATGAGGGAGACACTGCATTTCCCTGCCTTCCCAGATGAGGAGTGAAGAAGTGTTTTCTCCAGAAATGCATAGGGTGGGGCTCAATTTGTCAAAGCCCTGGGGCCCGCAGGCAGGAAAGGAATAACTTTGTTTCCAGAAGAGTCAAGACTCAAATCCCTGGCTGGGCATGAGGAAACCAAGTTCTAATCCTCCTCTGAGTGCTAACATGCTGTGTGACTTTGGCTGGTTACATAACCTCTCTGTTCTAGCCCAAGTATCTTGCTCAAGTTTTATACAGCCAGCAAGCAGGGAAGACGGGATTTGAAAGAAAGGCTTTCTAATGTCAGTGCCGACGCGCTCACCCCAACCATGCTGCCCACTGTGTTGACAGCTGTTGTGAAACCTCGGTTCTTGTCTTTTCAGTTTAAAAGAATTTAAACAAGAGACTCACAGTAAAGGGATGCAGCAGAGAGCGACTTATTGCAAAGGAGAATGTTCTGAAAGTTAGGTGCAGAATAGACAGGACATCCTGGGAGATGATTCAGAGATGAGACAGCCTCAGCTGTCACCGGGAAACTCCCTTTCTGGGGGTCTCATGCATGATTCATAAGGGGTGGGAAGAGACGTTACTAGTAAGCATGTTCTGGGGCTGGGGAGGGGGGTGCTCTGGGTGCCCATGCGCAAGAGCTGGGCACACTTGTTCATACATCACAGGTCTCATTAGCATCTTAAGTCTCCGCCCAAGGGTGTGTTTTTTACTATTATAATGAGCAAAGGAGTCTGAGGACAGATAAAATCAGTGCACCTGCCGTCTGCAGGTTGGAGGTAACTGCTTGGAAGAGCCGACTACAGTGTGAAAGCTGAGGCTTATTGTGTTGATGATTTGGTCGAGGTCACTTCCTTGACTACCTATTGTAAGGCCGATAGCCTCGCCAGGAGCCGGATGGACAATACTCACCCTCTCCTCTCCTGATAACACTTATCAGGAGGCCGGACATCCTACCGGCGCCTGCCTTCTCCATGTAAGCTCCCCACACCCACTCCTTCATTCCACTCCTGCATTCCACTCCTGCATTCCACTCCTGCATTCCACCCCTAGCCCCACATTGAGCACTAAATCATGCTGTCAGCCCAAAATTAAAAATCCCGCCGAGAGCCTGACCAATGGCAGCTCGCCAAGTCCGGGTCCAGGCTCCCTCTCTGACCAATACAGGTGCCCATGCTTTGTTTCCTCACCAGTCAATCTGTTGCCTGCTCCAGCCCACCTGTGGGTACCTCTGCTGGGCTGCCAATGGCAACTTGCCAAGTCCAGGTCCACTCTTTCTATGACCAATGCAGTTGCCCATGCTTTGTTTCCCCACTGACCAATCTACTGCCCTTACCCCCTATAAAACCCCACGCCCAGAATGGCTGGGCACGACTTCTCTGGCCTCTCTCTCTCTCTCTCCCCCGGGGCCACAGAACCTCGCCTGGGAGCTAAATAAACTGGAATTTAATTTGTCTCGTGCTGGCCTCAGTTTCCTCATTTTAAACTTGGCAATATCCTTACAAGAATAACCTTACATACATCATTTCGGGGAAAGCCTGAGACTCAAATGTAGATAAACAGAGTCCAAATATTGGTGGTAGCTATAGAATGATCAGAAATAAAGAAGAGGAAATAGTAACAGGGCTAGGGCCCAGGAAGATAATCTGTACTAACAAAGACTTACTGCTGAATGGCACCTTTTAATTAGCATTTCTTTACTTCCAAGCTGCTCTAAGAAAGGCCATTTCTAAACTATCTACAAGGAAATGAACAGTGGCCCCCTATAAGAGCCCTGTCTTAGCCTGTTTTGTGCAGCTACAACAGAATATCTGAGATGCCGTAATTTACAAGAAACTGAAATTTATTTTCTCACAGTTCTGGAAGCTGGGAAGTTCAAGATCAAGGCACTGTCAGGTTCAATTAGCTGGTGAGGGCTGCTCTCTGCTTCCAAGATGGTGCCTTTGCTGCATCATCTAGAGAGAAGGAATACTGTGTCCTCATATGGTAGAAGGCAAGGGGACCAAACTCCTTCTATCAATCCCCCTTATAAGGGCACCTAATCTTATTCATGAAGGAGGAAACTTCATAGCCTGATCATTTCTTTAAAAACCCGCCTTTTAGTACCGAGAGGGAAGAAAGGAAAGAACCAGTTAGGCAGATAGCTAGAGCAAAGTCCTGAGTTGAATTTCTTTTGCGACAGAAGGGGCAGCCTGAAAGACCAAGATACAAGCACAGATAAGAAAGCAAGGTCCAGCATAAAAGGAGGCCTTCTGTATAACCAGCAACCTTCACATATACACAATGGGCCTCAGTGGGCACATTCTTCTCCTTTTTTTGGACATATAGAGGTAGGGAAACTTACACAGGTGGAAGGTTTGTTTGAATCATGTCTGCAGCTGCACAGATAAGAGGAGCTATGCTGGACCAGGCACATCCACAATGGAGAATCCCATCCCCTAACACATGTACAGAAAGGGAGATTAAACAGCATGAAGTAACTTCAGCCAAGAGCCCACATGCATACTAGAAGGACAGGGTGGGGGCTGTTAGGAATTCACATCTTATACAAATGGCATACCTAGTCTTAACGAGTTTTTCTGCACCTTATGTAAAGGAAACACCCTCCCCACTAGCGTGTTTATAAAAGTCTTTGTATTCAACTTTAAAACAGAAACCCTCTTTCAGGACTCCTCTCGCGGCAGAGAGCTTTCTCTCTTGCTTTCATTTATTAAACTTCTGCTCTAACTTCACCCCTGGAGTCTGCATTCCTTGATTTCTTCAGTTGTGATGAAGAACTCCAGGTGATATCACAGGTAACGAGGCTGTTTCAATACTATCACATTGGCAATACCTGAATTTTGGAGGAGGCACATTCAAACCATTGGTGGTCCTGTATCTCCTTCAGACAGCTTCTAAAAATAGAGTAAGATCACATTTTAGTGTATCTCTTTTGGACCATAATGCGAATCAATGAAGGTCCAAGCAGAAGACAGAAACCACACTAGTGACGTGAGAAAAACTTTTAACATAAAGGATTATTTAATTGGCAAAAGAGGAACAATTACTAAAAGGGGCAAAGAGAGTCTTAACTATTACAGAGAGAACAGATGTAAGGAATAGCTACCACCTCTAGAAACGAGGGAGAATACTCAAGGAAGAAATCAATATAGAAGTTTCTATACCACCCCCACCAGGACTGAGATTTATATCTTGTTGGAGAAGGTGTGGCCCATTGGACACTCAGGAACGATAGGCTGTTATTAGGAAGCAGGAAACAACCAGTTGCGGTGTCAGGGAAACATGCTGGGGATGGGCAGTAGTACTGGGTCTCTCTCATTGCACTGTCAAGAAAGCTGCCCACTGGGGTGCTTTCAGTGAAACCCACTGAAAGCCACCCACTGGGGTGCTTGCATAACTCACTAGAAAGATGCTTGCAGGAGTGCCAGTAAGACTTGCTGGAGAATGTGCATTCTCTGGTCTCCCACATGAAGATGTTTGCTGGACACTGCATTGTAGAAGCCAGAAGAAAAGCAATGGGACAAGGCACTCATGCAGAGTTCCTCCAGCATCCTCTACTGATAAAGCTTAACATGGAAATAACTAGCACAAGAGACATTTTTGTAGGATCCAGATTCAGTTTCAAAACAAAGTACAAGGGAGTGTGGTTTTGTACTGAGAAGGTAACAAATTGGAAACTGGTAAAAATTAGAAACTTGGACATTCAGCGCATAATAGATCTGGGAAACAAAATTCCAACCCTGGTTTGAATCATATCTTTCCTGATTGTCAAGCTGCTGGAGTAACTCCGTTAGATACAGAAGTCCAGGAAAACCAAACTTCATGGAATAAAAGCATGGATATGAGTCTAGGAAACAATTGAAACAATGGAGAAATTAATTGTTACCAAGACTTTAGTGACAGAGAAATGACCTTAGAGGAAAACATACCAGAGGCAGAATGGAAATACTAGCTCTTAGGTCTAGGACTAGAGTCAGCACTTGCAGAAACCCAGGAAAGTGTGTCCTAGGTACCTCACTTGTCTCACCTGACACCCAGCCCTGTTAGGTCTATAACTATATGGCTCACAAGATTCACATTGTCTCCCAGGGACTGACACAGGCGTGGTTCCCAGTAGTTGCTGTTTTACTATTTGTTTATTTGTTTGTTTTTTAAGACAGGATCTCACTATGTTGCCAAGATTAGTCTTGAACTCTGGGCTCAAGCAGTCATCCCAACTCAGCCTCCCAAGTAGCTGAGATTACAAGCATGAGCCAGCATGCCCAGCAACTGGTTGCCTTTAATTGCTAAAAAACCACCTATAAATTGAGATGCAAAGAGCATAAGTAAATAAAAGTGGGTGGAAGTTTTGTCCCAGTTCTGAATTTTAAAAACATAGAATAAATAACCAAACAATAACTTTAAAAGAAACTTGAACACTCGGTGTCAAAATAATGCAGGTATATTAGCAACAGTAGTATAGTACTCAAGTATATAAATTAATTCATTTTGAGTGTTAAGCAATGATATTGAATTCTAACATCTAAAGACTACTGGGAAATGAAGAATGTCAATGGCAGCAGACTAACAGACTTGCAACGTTTTTGTGTCAGTTCAGAGATTCTGAATCTCATGGGTTATCATGTGTAATACTAATTGATGAAGGTTGATAACCTTAAATACAAAATCAGTCTACACTTCTTTCAAACACTGCAAGCAAGGAAACATCAAAGTAGCCACACACAGAGTGTCAGTACCATCTCAGCTTTTCCTACAGACTTAAAGACCCAAATTCCATTTTCCCTCCTCAGCCCAGGGTCATCCTCCAGAATATTATTCTAGAGCCTCTGGAGCACCATTATAGCCTGAATACCCAGTCCAGGAAGGCCGAACTTCATAGAATAAAAGCATAGGGCTGAGACTAGGGAACAACAACAACAACAAACAGTATATATCTTGAAACAAGAAAGAAATTGTATATACTTGTAAATAACCAGAATTGAGGAAAGGTGCCGTGTGGCAGACACACCTGACAGCAGTAACTTAAGAAATGAGGGTGAAGGTTACTGTGGGGAGGGAGCTAAGAGAAAACACTATCTATACAAACTGCATGATATATAGATATAGATAGATATAAATGTAAATATAGATATAGATATAGATAGTTTAAGTTCTGGGTTATATGTAAAGAATGTGCAGATTTGTTACTTAGGTATACACATGCCATGGTGGTTTGCTGCACTCATTAACCTGTCATCTACATTAGGTATTTTCCTAATACTATCCCTCCCCTAGCACCCCACCTGCTGACAGGCCCCAGTGTGTGATGTTCCCCTCCCTGTGTCCATGTGTTCTCATTGTTCAACTCCCACTTATGAGTGCAAACATGCAGTGTTTGGTTTTCCGTTCTTGTGTTAGTTTGCTGAGATGATGGTTTCCAGCTTCATCCATGTCCCTGCAAAGGACAGGAACTCATTCCTTTTTTATGGCTGCATAGTATTCCATGGTGTATATGTGCCACATTTTCTTTATCCAGTCTATCATTGATGGGCATT
>CAUYLG010014540.1:0-36822 GCA_963573385.1 Cacajao melanocephalus
TCTTTGTAATTGCCGACTTTCAGATTGGGTCTGAGTGGACGTCCAGCTTTTTGGTGATGAAGTTTTTTCTGTTTCTTAGTTTTCCTTCGGCGGATGTCCTTTCCCCACAGAGCTAGGCCTTCCCGGTTTCAGCTGTGCTTACTGTGAAACTCTCAGTCCTCAGCGCTTCCAATTGCTGTTCTCCTTGTGGGGATGGGACCAGCTAAGCCCAACTCAAAGGGCACCCAGTGCCATATACTCTGCACCGAGAAGCGCGGCATCACGCCATGCCAGCCAAAAGAGTCGCGCTGGCAATCTGTGTGGCTCCTACGCTGGGTAGCTCCCAGTTTGTGGGCAACGGAAATTTGTCTGAAATTGCAGTGTCCACTCGTTCTCTGCACTTTCACTGGGAGCTACAATCCTGAGCTGTTGCTAATCCACCATCTTGGATCTCTCTCTGCCCGGTGATGAAGTTTTTTTTGTTTCTTAGTTTTCCTTTGGTGATGCCCCTTCCCCACAGAGCTAGACCTTCCGGTTCGGCTGTGCTTGCTGTGAAACTCTCAGTCCTCAGCATTTCCCATTGCTGTTCTCCTTGTCGGGATGGGACCAGCCAGGCCTGACTCACAGGGCACCCCGTCCCGTATACTCTGCACTGAGAAGCGCCACGCCGGGGTGCTGGCAAAGCAGCCGCACTAGCCAAAAAAGTCACGCTGGTGACCCGTGTGGCTCCTCCGCTGGGAATCTCCTGGTCTGTGGGCAACAAAAATTCGTCTGAAAGTGCAGCGTCCACTCGCTCTCTGCGCTTTCACTGGGAGCTACATTCCTGAGCTGTTGCTAATCTGCCATCTTGGATCTCTCCTCGAAGATTGTTTCTTTATCATCTTTGACTTTCACTATTTTTATCATGCTGTGTCTTTTTGTGGATCTCTTTGCATTATTCCTGCTTAGAATTATTAAGCTTCCTGGTTGTACAGATTGCTTTTCAATAAATAATTTGTTCAGTGTTCAGCCTTCCTCTTGCTCTTTGTTTCTTTTCTTTTCCTTTTTCCCCTTCCCTCCCCTCCTCTCCCTTGACCTCCCCTCCCTTCCTTTGCCATCCCCTCCCTTCCCCTCCCCTTCCATTCCCTTCCCTTCCCTATCCTTCCATTTCTTTTTTGCGACAGTCTTAATCTATCCTCCAGGCTAGAGTACAATTGGTGCAATCTTGGCTCACTACAACATCAGCCTCAAGGATTTAATCTATTCTTGTGCCTCAGCCTCCCAAGCAGCTGGAATTACAGGCACATACCACCATGACCAGTTAGTTTTAGTATTTTTAGTAGAGATGGGGTTTCACTGCGTTGGCCAGGCTGGTCTTGAACTCCTGGCCTCAATCTGCCTACCTCAGCCTCCCAAAGTGCTGGGATTACAGGTGTGAGTCATCATGTCCAGCTTCAGCTTTTGTTTCTTTGAACATTTTTTTTCACCTTTATTTCTCTTTCTAGTACCTCCATTATACATATGTCATTGTCCTATGGTTTTCACATTTCTGAGACTCTGTTCATTTTTCTTGATTTACTTTTCTTTCTGTTTTTTAGATTGTAGAATCTCTATTGATCTATGCTCAAGTTTGTAAATTCTTTCTTCTACCAGTTGAAATCTACTGTTGAGCTCCTATATGATTTTTTCATGTAAATTATACTTCATTGCGTATTCCATTATTTTCACTGGGTTCTCTTTTATTATTGCTATTTCTGTTTTGTTTTTGTTTTTGTTTTTTCCTGGAGTCAAGCTCTTGCTCTGTCACCCAGGCTAGAATGCAGTGGTGAGATCATAGCTCACTGCAGCCTCGACCTCCCTCGCTTAAGTGATCCTCCTGCCTCAGCCTCCTGAGTAGTTGGGACTACAGGTACATGCCACCATTTCTGGCTAATTTTTAAAATTTTTGTAGAGACAGGGTCTCACTTTATTGCCTAGGCTTGTCTTGAACTACTGGGCTCAAGCATTCCTCTTGCCCTGGCCTCCCAAAGTGCTGGGATTATAGGCATGGGCCACTGCTCTTGGCTTGTTTCTATTTCTTTATTTGTAACCTCTATTTGATGTGACATGATCATCTCATTTTACTTTTTAAATCATGGTTTCCTTTAGTTGTTTGAACATTTTTATAATAGCTATTGAAATCTCACATCTGGTTACTCTCACAGTCAGTTTCTGTTGTCTGATTATTTTATTTTTCCTGCTATAAAGGTCACACTTTTCTGTGTCTTTAGCATGTCTCAATTTTTTTTTGTTGAAAACTCAACATTTTAGACAATAACCTGTAGCAACTCTGAGTACAGTTCTTACTCCCTGCCCACACTTGTTATTGGTATTTGCTTAGTGACCAGCCGCATTGTCTTAACAGAATTCATATCCATCCCCACAACACCCAAACCCCTGTGTGAAGCCTCTGATGCTCATCAGGGCCCAGCCTTTGTTGTACTCTCAGAGTCATTTTTAGATGACAGTTGTTGTGGTCAGGGCACATTTTGATTATGTCTTGCCCTGACCAAACCTATCAAGGTCTAGTAACTTCTACTTAGTGTTCTATTGTTTTCAACAATGCTTTGGGGGCATAAATAGCTCCACAGACCAAATCAATCTACCTGTGGCTCCTTTGAAGGAATAGCTCCTGTAGTCAGTTACTGAGATTTATTCTGACCCCTGGTGGTCTCCCCATAGCTGCCTCTTCCTCTGGTTCTTTCCAACAGACTAGCAGACCTACAGTTTAGCTTGTATCTTTAATGAAACTACTAATCACCTCCCAGTTGCCTTTTTCTTTGTTGACAGAGAAGGTCAAACTCTGTAAAATATTTGAAGAGGTTTATTCTGAGTCATAACACTGCCTCAGGAGGTCTTGAGAACATGTGCCCAAGGTGACTGAGTTAGTTGATTTTACACATTTTAGGGAGACAGAAGTTACAGGCAAAGACATAAATTAATATATGTAAAGAATACATTGGTTTAGCCCAGAAAGGCAGTATATCTCCAAGGGATGAGGGTAGCTTCCAGGTGACAGTTGGATTTGAAGGTTTCTTGATTGACAATTGGTTGAAAGAGTTAAGATTTGCCCATAGAGTTGAAGTCAGCAGAAAGAAATACTTGTGGTTAAGATAAGGGAGGTTGTAGAAGCCAAGGTTCTTGTTATGTAGATAAAGCTTCCAGGTAACCAGCTTCAGAGAGGATAAAAGGTAAATGTCTCTAATTGGGACTTAAAAGTTTTCAGACTCCTAGTTAGATCTCTCGTAGATCAGGAAAATACCTGAAAAGGGAAGGGGATTTTCTATAGAATGTATGTTTTCCCCACATGAAGCAGACTTACAGGACCATTCCAAAATATGTTAAAGAAATGTATTTGGGGGCTGGATATGGTGGCTCATGCCTGAGGCTGAGGTGGGCAGATCACTTGAGGTCAGGAGTTTGAGACCAGCCTGGCCAACATGGTGAAAGCCCTTCTCTACTAAAAATACAAAAATTAACCAGACGTAGTGGTATGCGCCTGTAATTCCAGCTACTTGGGAGGCTGAGGCATGAGAACTCCTTGAACCTGGGAGGCAGAGGTTGCAGTGAGCCGAGATAGTGCCACTGCACTCCAGCCTCAGTGATAGGGAAAAAACAAACAAACAACAAAACAAAACAAAAACCAAAAAATACACACAAAAAATATTTCAGTGTAAAATACTTTTATTTCCTTTAGGGCCTGTTATCTATCATATGACTTTATACCAGAGTCAGGTTTGAGTTGGTAACATATTGCTACAAAGAGTCTGCTCTGTCAGTCTTACGGTCTCTATTTTTAATGCTAATGCTGTTAATTGTGTCTAAAGTCCAAAAAGGAGAGGGTATAATGAAGCATGTCTGAGTCCTTTCTCTTCCCATCTTGCCTGAACTATTAATAGTTTTTCATGTTTCTTTGGAATCCCTTAGCTGAAAAGGAGGTCCATTAAGTTAGTTGGGGGATTTAAAATTTTATTTTTGGTTTACAGCTTATAACATCAATGAACCTGAAATGGAGCAAAGACCCTTCCTAGGGGTCTTCCAAGCCCCTACAAGCATGGTAATAAAGGAAAATCCTGAGTTACTTCAAGGAAAATTGCAAGGACCTACCTAGCCTTGAGTAGTAAATGGGCAACTTGATAAACAAGAAGGTAGCTTAAAACAATAGTGAAGGAAATTACAGCCACAAAATATTTGCTTCCCTATAGAAACTAAATATAACATCTTAACATATGTTGCGGAATTGTTTTTCAGAAACCCAGACCTCCACAAAATGGAAAACGCCATCTGTTGGCACATGGACTTCAGGTAAGGGATAACTGAAGACTGAAATCCGAACAATGTTCTTTCTTCTAAATTTCTTCTTGAGGAGCCTGGACAAAGTCATGACCACAGGCCAGAGCATAACATTCCTTTCTGCTGACCCCAAGTTTTTAGACAAACCTTGCTTCCTTAACCAATATCAAATCAGAGAATCTTTAAATCTGCCAATGATGTGTGACCCCTTGCTGCACCTCTTTAGACCAAATCGATTTATAGCCTCCATGATATTGAGTGATGGCTTTGCCTGTAACTTCTGCTTCTTTGCCTTTTAAACCCCTACATTTAAGCCATTGAGGAGTTCTGATCTTAAGCATCCTGTCTGATTCTTCTTGCTTAGAGCCCTGAAATAAATGCCTTACTTTCTCTTGCTGCAAATGCCAGTGGCAGTGTTTGGCTTTACTCTGCCAGGTGGGCAGAGACCCAAGTTTGGTTCATCAACAAATACACGAATTTTCTCCCAATTACTTATTGCCACAACCTCCACTGTTTTTTTATAGCACCTACCCTTAGGCTCGATCATCTCCATATTCGGTTGCAAATAAAGTCAACTTTTTTGGGAAAACTCTGTTCTCTGTTTTAAGGCCTGCTTCTTCTTTGTGGCAAAATTTCTGAGCCTTGGGTGGGAACAATGGCAGGCTCCTTTCTGAGTGACACCTCTACCCTGGGCACGGAGAGTAACCTCAGGTCTTCTTGGCTTGCTTCTCCCAGTGTGGAATTGCTGCCTTATGAGCCAGGGCTAGGGTGATAGTGTCTCCAGTATTTTCAGCAATACTGTGTCCAAGGTAGAGTTTCTGTCCCTTGGTCCTGACTGGGCAGATAAACTGAAACGCACCTCTCTGCAGTGCCTTCCTGGAATTTAGCCTCAGTGGCAGGTACCTGGGAATGGGATGAGAAAGGCTGATGTCTTGCCCCTCCCAAGAAGACAGCCCTCTAACTGGTAGCTGGGGGGAAGAGGAAGCTTCATGTTCCAAGCTGTGGCAGTTTGGAGTGGAGTTTCACTCACTGGGTTGTTGGGGTGGAGTGGTCTTGATTCAAGTATGATGGACTGTGTTTCTACCAAATTTTTACAGATTTTCTGGAATAAACATTTCTTATTTGCTATATGTCTGTAAGGCCATTTCCAGAAACCTTATACAGTTGAGTTTTTCAAAAAGTAATTTTAACCCATTTCCCTAGGGGGTGGTTTCATGAGATCCTCATACTGCTGTGCACAAGTCTCTCCTCTGGTTGTTGATTTTTATGCAGAGCCTGAACCTTAATATTCCACATTCCAAAAAGGTTATTTTGATGGATTATAATTCAAGTGTAGTAAACTATGGCCTGCTGACAAAATTTAGCCAGCTAAACTGTTTTTGTAAATAAAATTTTCTAAGAACACAAACTTGTATAGTTAGTAACATATCATTTATGGCTATTTTTGTCCTACAAAGGCAGAGTTGAATAGTTGAGACTGAGACTGTATGGCACTTAATCGTACAAATATTTACTATCCGGTCCTTGGCAGAAAAATCTTGCTGATCATTAGATTAGATGATAATATCCAGCAGGGTAATAGAGGGATGGCATCGTGTTTCTTTATACCTCAATGATTTGCTGGGTACATGGGTTTGCTTATGAATAATCTGGCAAGAGGAGAATGTTCCTCTTCCCAACCCTTAGTTTAGAGGATGTAAAGCTAAGCATGACATAAATTATTATACTGTCTTATCACAAACAGCTTCAGAAGCACTGTTTTTGGTCAAATTAATTCTACTTTCTTACCTGAAAAGTTGGCCTGCTTAGGTAACCCTAAATACTATATAAGAGGTCAGAAGGCACTAGGAAGGTACAGAAAGACATAGTCCTGCCATTTTAAAAGTATTTAAATACAGGTGAAAATTTATAGAAAATATATATTTTGCCCCTGTAAAATGATTTGTACACAGAATAAAATCATTCAGAAATGTATGATGAAGGAAGCAAATTTCATTCAAAGTCCTACCATCCAGCAATAGCCACTGTCAATATTGTGGGGTGTGTGTGTGTGCATAAATAAAATATGTAATATACATACACACAAATACAAATATACAGGGTTAAAATCAGTTTAGCATAAAGGAAATTACCGATAGGACAGGCTCTTTAAGTCTGATAAAAAGAAATTACAGTCTGTTCTTTCTGAAGTTTGGTACCTGAAGGCTTTATCTACATGATAAAACCTTGGTCTCCACAACCCCTTATTTTGACCCAGACATTCCTTTCAATTGATTCTAAGTCTTTAGACAATAACCTAACTCTTTCAACTAATTGCCCATCAGATAATCTTTGAACCTACCTATGACCTGGAAGCCGCCATTCCCAGTTGTCCTGCCTTTCTGGACCAAACCAATGTACCTTTTATAATGTGTTGATCAATCTCTTATGCCTCCCTAAAACGTACAATACCAAATTGTATCCTAGCCTCCTTGGGCACATGTTCTCAGGATCTCCCGAGAGTTGTGAAATGGGACACTGGTCACTCAGAATTGGCTCAGGATAAATCTCCTCAAATATTTTACAGAATTTCACTGTTGTCATCAATAATAATTTGACATCCATACATGTGGGGCTTCAGAGAAGACTCAGAACACCAGAAGAGTTGTCCAAACTCAGAGCTATAGTACCAGGAGGGACCCATTGAAAGTCTACCTGACTTCAGTCTTCTCCAGTGGAACAGGTATGTCCTCTCGAGCCCTGGACCTCTCTCTGGTTGATGGTCCTTGGTTTATTCTGAGCTGGGTGTTATTTTCCTCTAGGAAGTTGTTGTATAGGATCCTAATTCTAGTTTAGAGGTATATTCTAAAGGGGTTTCTTAATTGACTTTTTCTAAAGATAAAGAGAATGACACCCTTTTGAGAGCGCCGCTTGGTTTCTAGTTTGAAAGTGCATTCTAAAGTGTCTTCTCCATTGCTTTTTCTCCCCAAATTAAACTCAATTGGCCTGTCTGTGTATTTGCATGAAAAACTTAAGTGTCATTTTCATAGATAAATCAGAGACTGAGCTCCACAGCTCTGAAGGAGAGAGGCATTTTGCTCCTCTCAGCTGAAAGGCAACCCTAGGTGACCAGAGGCTGAATGGGAGTATCTGGGGGGTTGACCCCCATGACATATGGTGGCCCTACAGAGAATTCCCCCAAAAACTTAGTTCAAAAAGGCTATCTAGGAAACACATATAAGACCTGACCACTCTGTTTTGGGCCATCGCAAAGATGCTAGACCTCCAGAGAGAGAAACTGAACTGCATAAGAGGGCAAAAATGACTCAGTGGTGAAACACTGGAATCCTGCCCACAATCAGCAGACATTGATCCACCATTACCAAACCCTAAGCCACAGCTCAGATACACCTTTTAAGGAAAAAAAAAAAGGTAGGAAACAATCTAAGAATGAACAAAGGTAATGAGAATGACCCCCTTTCAGGCACCCCACTGGTTTTATGGCACCTCTACTTGCATGTGTTTATAAAATGGAAAGGTTCCAGGGCATGCCAGTTTTTCCAGCCCTGTACATATTATAGTCTGTTGTGCACATTTTAAACTCATGGGCAAATTACATCAAGGTAAAATCTGGAGTCCAGAGGTTGACCTTCAACTAACTATAGAGTTCCTGAATTCTCTATTTTCTTTTCTGCTGTTACTTTTCTATTGAGATAACAACCACTGTTTGGAACCAACCACTTTTTTTTTTTTTTTTTGGCAAACTGGTGAGTTTGTATTAGTATCTCATGGCTAGAGTTCTGAAGTAAAAGCTATAGCATCTTTGTAGGAGTGTCTATGTATGCATTTATGTTTATATACTGTATTTTATGTGTTGTTGCCACAAGGTACCAAACTGGTTTAAAGTTAAGGAATAGTCATAAATTAACTGAATAAGCCCAAATTCTTTTTAAGTCCATGTCAACTAAAGTCTTTAATAAATAACCTGGCTTTAAAATTATTGGTAAAGTAATATTAGAGATGTCTTAAGAATTGTCAGCATTTTTGTTTGCATTTCTTGATTAAGCAGTTTCATACATACCCTGCCAGATATTATAAGGTGTCAAAATTTGACAAATGAGTTATAAAAGTATAAACCAATCTCAGAACAGAATTATTTTTGCTTGTGTACTTTTCGATACATGAGACTTTTAATATTTTGGTTTATTGAGAATAACTAAATCCTGTTATTGGTAAAATACCCATATATTTAACCTTAAGTTTCTTACCTAAGTAAACACCTGAAATTCATAGGCCATAAAAATGGTTAGTAGGGAAATAACATTAAATGCTGACTATCACAGTTTTCATGAATCTAGGTAAACTATTAAAAATAAATGATTGGGTAAATGTAATGGAATAAATGATTGTAAACAAACGTCATATAATTTAGAATTTAAAGTTATTCTTAATAATAGTCATTAACTCTCTCCCTCTTTCTCTTCCTCTTTCTCTCTCTCGTACATTCTTTTTTTTTCTTTCTTTCACTTTCTTTCCTCTCTTTTTCTTTCTTTCAAAATAAATAAATAAATAAATAATAATAGTCATTAAACCTTTGGGTAATTTTTAATTAAAAATTATAGAAAAACATTTTTCTAAAACAGTATTCTTATAAAAAGGTAAATATTTTTTGTCTAATTCAAAAGCTATTTAAAAGTTATATATAAAACAATGCAGAAGGAACTAGGAGATAGATGTAAAGAGTTATAAATATAAAGAGGTATTTTTGGTAGAAAAGGCTATGAGAAAGAATCTTGTATGATAAATTTTTGTCCTAAAAAAATGACTGATTGTTTTAGAAAGAGGAGTTTTTAGGATAAACCAGAAAGTCCAAGGATGTTGTAAATGGTTTGTTTAAATTTTTTTTTAGGTTAGTTAAAAAATGTATTTTAAAAAATATATATATTTTTAATATATATATTTATTAATTATATAATTAAGTTGGCTATAATTAAGAGAAATTTTAAGTCTTTCTAGAAACTAAACTTTGATATTAAAAATACATTAATACCAAACTAAAGAATTAATTAGAACAATATTTGATTAAAATTGACTTACTCTTAATACAAGAAGTTTTTAAGTTTTAAACTATATAATCTGTTTCTTTTTGAAATTCTTCATATTGATGCTTCAGTTTAACTTCTGCTGTATACTGCTGCCTCAGCTCCCTTTTGAGAAGGCCTGTGGTGGCAGTTCTCTCCCTCAGTATTTGTTGGCACCTGTAACTTTTTAGAAAATTTAATAGTCTAAAGGGTAAGAATTTTTAAAAACAGGCAAATGGAAAATCTCATAGGATCTGCCCTTATATGTCTGTTATGTCTACATGTCTGTATGTGTCATGTGGAAGTGATACTTCTTTACTATCAAATTCTATGACAGCCCTACTCAATTGGCTTAAAGAAAAGTAAATGTTTAGCAGACTAATAAAAGCAATCCACCTCTTATGTCTTTCAGTTTGTATGACTATAGTAATATTTGGTAAAATTAATTTGATAAATTTAATCTCAAAATTCTCTCCAGTAGTTTGAAATCTTAGAGTGATGTTATATTAAATTAAGTTACCTCAGATTTTTTCCATTAGAAATTTTGGGTTATATTAAGAGTTAAAATAGTAGAAGAGTAAAAAATGTTTTTGATGAAGTTCCTATAAACACAAGGATGTGAGTTTTGCTAAAAGAAACGTATTATTTTCTAGTTTATAGGCTGTTTGTCACTTTAAAATAAAGGAAAAAATTATATGAATAATACAATATGGATAAAGAGAAAAATAAAAAGGCAGGGAATAAGAAACCCTGACTCTTGGGTAGCCACATGGTCAATATCTTAAAGAACTGCAGCTGGGCTGCATTCAGTTACTGAAGAATAAAAGTTACCAATGGAATTTAGAGATGAATCATACTCGTACTCCCAGGAAGTTAGTTCACTGAAAGCATAAGGAACTGGAAACTAATTTTAAAAAAATCAAAACATTAAATCTCTTGGTTATTGTTATCTGTAATAGCTAAAATGAAAGTAAAAGAGTGCTGGGTTGGGCCCTAAGGCTAGACTAAGCTCAGATGTGGGTCTATATCAGTTCAGGCCACTAGCCTCAAAGCTACCCACAAAATGAAAAATTAAGTCAGGGCAACAAAAGTTACCTCTGAGACCTGTGGTTACCAAAAAGACAGTCAATGTGTGAAAAGGGCAAAAATCAAGTAACTATTAAAACCAGAAGGTATAATGCAAAAGAATTGTTTCATTTTGTAGATTGGTATTATCAGTTTCCTGACAAACCTTTACTATAATGCACTGTAAAAATAACGAATTGGCTGGGTGCAGTGGCTTGTGCCTGTAATCCCAGCACTTTGAGAGGCTGAGGTGGGTGGACCGTGAGGTCAGGAGATCAAGACCATCCTGGCCAACATGGTGAAACCTGTCTCTACCAAAAATACAAAAAAATTAGCTGGGCGTGGTGGCACATGCCTGGAGTCCCAGCTACTTGGGAGGCTGAGGCAGGAGAATTGCTTGAACTCAGGAGGCAGAGATTGCAGTGAGCGGAGAGCTCTCCGGTGTACTACACCCTGAGCAACCGTGTGGGACTCCGTCTCAAAAAAAAAAAAAAAAAAAAAACTACTTTATGGACAGTATCTTTAATTTTAAATGCTACAGAACAAAAGAGCATGTTTGGATTGATGCAGGACCCACAGCTCACTATTAAAGAATCACTGATGAGTATATAAAATCCAGGTGCACAGGAGGTTATTCCTGAGAGAATGACAGCCTAGTGAACTGAATAAACAGCACTGTAATTTCTGTTTATTCTGAGAAGGGAAATTCCCAACTCTCCCTATAAATTGCCAAGGGGAACAGCCCAGATGAAGAAATTTACATGCTTCATATACAAGCCATGTGGGTCTGGCTTTGTGATGAATAGGATATTCTCCCACTTAATATGTCTATTTCTCAGGCCATGATAAATGCTGGGGTTAAGAGGGCCTCTTCTACATGGGCACCCTGGGTGACGTTACTCCTACAGAATCAAACCATTGAGAAGCCTTATCAAACTTGCTGTTAGTTATGAGTCTTACAGATGCTAATAAAACATTGGGTAATTAACAAAACAAAACAAAAAAGGAGACAGGCCAAAGGGAGTCAAAAGACTTGTCTCAGAAGGGTGGTGGAAATCTTTAGATGATTATTAAGAAATGAAATTAAAATAATAATAATTGGTGGTGTTAACAAAGGAAACCCTTGCTGGTCCCCCAACATTTATGACCCTCCAAACTAGTTTTCTGCATTTGCCCTGAAATGGATAAATTTTTTAAAAATCAAAAGGCAAAGTTTATAATGAGGAAGTTGACACAACGTTGAGGCAAATTTAAGATAGAGATTGAAAAAAGGGCCAAGTTCCTTGGCTCAACTCCCTGCTAGGAGCCTGAATCTTTTTTCACCAGAAAAAGTAAAATGATCTAGGGGTAGAGAAGAAAAGTTCCTGGGACCATAACATAAAAATGTTAAGGTTGAGAGGATTATGAAATTTGAGATGTTCAAACAGCCTTTATATAAACTGGTTGTGACTCCTTTGCCTAAATATCTTATGAAAATGGGTATTGTATCTGACTAGGGGATGTTTCCCCTATCTAGTACTATAAAACAAAAGGCATGTAAAGCTGTGCTTTAAAAAAATGTTAATTGACATGCTAAATGGGAACTAGTAAGATTATATGAGCCCACAGAACATAGGGTAGAAACTGGAGCACTAATTGGAAAAAATCCTCTACTTAATAGCTCTTTGTGGGGCATTTACTGGGGCTTATGGCAAAACAAAAACAACTTATGAGCACTTCCAGTGACAACTACTGGGACTTTAGACTAGAGAATTTCCACCTGAGGAGCATTTACTGCCTTGCTATGGAATATTAACTAAAGCTACCCCTATGCTAATGAAAATAATGGTACTCAAAAGAGTTCCATGATAAAAGAAAAATGATTTATATAGGATCTTGATACCTGGGGATGCAAGGAGGAGACACTCATAAGCAGAGAGCCTCTTTTTCCCTGACAACTGACTCTAACTGTGTGAGGAACTGCTAGATTCTACAGAGCCTGATAAACAGCTCTCCTCTGACAAGAGCTGCTTGGCTTATGAATGGCAGTGCCAAGGTGAACAAACAAGATCTTTTGTTTGGAAGGCTGCAGCTCTGTTAAAAAAGAGTCAAGGAAATCTTTTTCTTTTGAACTATTTGTTTTTATTTATTTATTATTTTTTTGAGACCGGGTCTGGTTCTGTCACCCAGGCTGGAGTGCAAAGATGCAATCCTGGCTCACTGCAACCTCTGCCTCCCAGACTCAAGCAATTCTCCCATCGCAGTCTCCCAAGTAGCTGGGACTATAGACCCACACCACCACACCTGGCTAATTTTTGTATATTTTGTAAAGAAAGGGTTTTGCCATGTTTTCCAGGCTGGTCTTGAACTCCTGAGCTCAAGCGATCTGTCCATCTCAGCCTCCCAAAGTGCTGGGATTACAGACGTGAGTAAATTTCTTTTTAACTTTCATTTTAAGTTCAAGGGTACATGTGCAGGTTTGTTACCTAGGCAAACTTGTGTCATAGGGGTTTGTTATACAGATTATTTCATCACCCAGGTATTAAGCCTAGTGCCAATTAGTTATTTTTCCTGATCATCTCCCTCCTCCCACCCTCCACTCTCTGATAGGCCCCAGTGTGTGTTGTTTCCCTCTATATATCCATGTGTTCTTGTTATAGTAGGTAGCTAGTCTGACATGATGAGGGGAAGCGAGGCCCCCACTACCACCGGGAATGTCTGGCAACTATCAGGTGATGGTCAGGTGGTTATTAGACTGTCTCTCTCAAATGATAATTGGTCACAGCCACAGCCACTGCCAGTCTCCCAATGGATAAAAACACCTGAAACTGGTCATCAGCAGCTTCCTGATAAGATCTCAGTAGCTGGGCTAGTAAGCTCAAGCATGTATATTAAGAGGTAAAATGGTGGAGCTTAACTGGTATATGACATTCTAAATGAATTTCTAGGGACATTTCACTGGTAAGGGAAGAATGCCTCAAGTGAACATGCAAACAATTCCAGTAAACACCCTGTGCATGCTCACCTCCCAAGTTTTGGCAGGCCACTGAGTATGCAGACAGCCCATTCCAAGGGAAGAACTAGGGGAGAACGGATGCAAGACCTTGGAAGCATGCCAGCATATAAAACCCTAAATTAAAAGGTCAAACCAAGTACTTGTCCTTCAAGTTGCTGGCTTGGCCCTGTTCCAAGTGTACCTTCCCTCCCTTTGTTCCTGATCTAAAGCTTTTTAGTAAATTTTCATTTCTGCTCTTAAACTTGCCTTGGTCTCTCTTTCTGCCTTATGCCTCCTCAGTAGAATTCTTTCTTCTGAGAAGGCAGGAATAGGGGTTGCTGCAGACCCATATGGCTCCTTGTCACTAACATTACCATCATTTAGCTCCCACTTATAAGTGAGAACATGTGGTATTTAGTGAGTTAGAGTTTAAAGCAATTGGGTAAAGTATGTTTTTGTAAACAATGTACCTTTCTCTCTGTGAGTTCTCCAAAATTTAAAAACTGTGATTTTATGACAATAGTTATTGCATAAATTTAGTAAATGTATTTTCTTTTAAAATAGAACAATTAGAGACACTAGTTGTTTTACCAAGGTTTTGGCTAGAATAAATATTTTTACGTAAAGTTCCAGCAAAGCCAACTTGAAAAGAACCTATAGGACCAATCAATTCTTGCTGCACTTTATGTGAAAAATAAGCCATGTGTAATAAGCCTAGAACTTATTTTACACACAAATTGGTCTTACTATAACTTTAGTAGTAAAGGAGAACTAGAAAAAGGAATTATTTTAAAGGAAAACTATAACCCCTGTTGCTAGATTCCAGTGCTGACTTTTCTTTTGAGGGCAGATTAAATCATGAGTTATTCCTTAACTATAATAATCCTCTAAAGATGAGCCAGGTTATAATTTTTCTTCATGTTTTTCATTGGCAGCCTAATGGAATAGGTCACTTTTTCTGTTCTGACACATACATTCTCTTTTAATTGTCAAATTATTAATGTTATTTATCTCTCATAGTTTTACTTCCTTCAAGAAAACCAGAACTGTGGTATTCTGAAGACCAGAGATGATTTGACAAAGCCTATGAATTTCTCTCATTTGGAATCCCACTGGACCCAATCTGTTTTACACTACAAATGCCCTGCTGCTAAAACTATACAAGCACTCTCTCTCTAGGCCCAGAAACTACTGCAAAAGAGGTGGGCATGTGAGATTTTAAAGGCCAGTTTTGAGTGATAGAATTTGTTCAGACCCTCCAAATTAAGGATGGGTACACAAGTGCCTAAATAGCTGGTAAAATAAGGAACTTTGCCTTCTGGGTTATTATGTGGCACCTTTTTATCCATTCCAACTGTAAACAATTTATTGCTTCCTATAGAATTAAAAGAAAATTATTACTGAGAGGATATAAAGATATATCATGTCAAAGTATTCTGGGTATAATACTCCCAGTTATAAGATTCATGCAGATATATTAAAAAATTTATCAGCCATCTAAGGACAAATTACTAAAAGACTGCAAAAAGCATTGTGGCACAACAAAAATCCCTAAATTCCTTAGCTTAAAATGTTTTAACAATGCATATGCTTTGTTATGCTATGTTTTTATGCTAATTGCTACAAGTCTGTAACTAAAGCCAAGATTACAATAGTTCAACGCATAGAAGTTAAAGATAAGTCAATTTTGTATCCTTACCTTAGGCTTGTTGTTTGTTGGATATTTTATTACTTGAAAACATTTAAGAGTTAAGAAATGCCTATCCATGTCCATTCCCCTCTAGCCTAGAACATTTAAACTGGCTATAAGTATTTTGGCACTAAGTCTCTTGGCCACTGGGGTTCAACTGAGGGGCAGAATAGACCTGGGGCAGAATAGACCTGGGGCAGGCAGCCATGCCACCCTGACAATGCTATGGTACAAAATAAAAGTTTGGTGGCCCTTGGTGTTGCCTCTGGCAAATATAGGCTAGAAGGGAGAGAATGTAAACCAAAAATAAAATTCTAAGTCACGCAATCAGCTGAATGGATCCTTCCTCTCAGCCAAGGGCATTCCAAAGTTAACTGGAAAAAAACTAGTTTAGGCCATGATGTGAAGGGAGAGCCAGGTGGAGACCCTCCACCCTTTTGGAATTACTGATAGAACAGATCAGTCTGATAAGAAACATTTGGAACAGTCTGATAAGAAACATTTTAAGTCTGATAAGAAACATTTGGAATCTCTTCTCTTGGAAGCTTGCTACCTGCAGGCTTTATCTGCATGATAAAACCTTGGTCTCAATGACCCTTTATCTTGAAGACCCAGGCATTCCTTTCTATTGGTTTTAGACAATAACTTAACTCTTTCAACCAAGTGTCAATCAGATCTTTGAATCTACTGATGAGCTGGAAGCCCCTACTTTTGGTCTTTTTGGACCAAACAAATGTACATCTTACATGCAATGATTGATGTCTTATGTCTCACTAAAGTGTATAAAGTCAAGTTGTAGCCTGACCTCATTGGGCACATGTTCTCTGGATCTCCTGAGCATTGTGTCATTGGCCATTGGTCACTCATATTTGGCTCCGAATACTGCTTTTCAAATATTTTAGAGTTTGACTCCTTTTGTCAACAGATTAGTATACTTTACAAAGTCCTACAAAATTTGTACCCTGTCCACCATTATTCATTCTGGATTGTGTTTCTTATACCTACTATACTTTTTTTTTTCAATGTCAGTGCTTTGTATACATTGTCTTAACTGCAATGTTTTCCACTCTCCCTTCATCTAGGTAATTTCTGCTGATTCTTATGGTTCTAATTTAAAGACGATTCCTACAATACGTCTTCCTTGACCACCCCTCCTCAACTTAGGTCAGCCTGTCACACAAATTCTTAACACTTACTATTTTTCATTGACAATACCCTGCATAAGAATGCATGTATCTTATTCAGTCTTCATCTCCTGATAAGATGTAAACTCCTGGAGATCTGGGACCATTTCTGCCGTCTTATTCACAATTAAATTCCTAACCATTGGTATAGTGCCACATGAAGGAAAGCATTTAATGGTTAGTCCGCAGCCCAATTAGTCTATAGACTAATCATACAGCATAATTTCATAGACCAATACATGATTGACACATTTAACTATATTGCTATTATTTTTGTTGCTGTTTTAAAAATTGCTGTGATGCATAACCTTGTCCATAAATATTTGTGTACGTGTTCTAGTATTTTCTTAGGTTAAATCCCTTGAAATGAGACTACTGGGTGGAAGGTTAGGAAAGATGATGTAAATAATACTCAGAGCATGTAGCATAGTTACAAGGAGATGATGTAGCATTGCATAAGAGAATACTGATTTTCCAGCATCAGCTCTATCCTCAGAATTCTGTAGATAGAGCTTTATTGGCTTTCTCTAAGGTATTTACCACAGTTATAGCACTAGACTGATCTTCAGAGTGGACTGCGTGCCCTGCAGGAAGTACTCAGGAAAACCCATGGGCACACTGGAAAAAAATATAAAAAGGTCTATTTATATTTGTTTTTATCTAATCTTTTAAAATTGTGTTTCAAATGTACTGTAGTAAATGTATTTAACTTATAAAAAACATACACAGACTTTACACATATATATGTAAGTGCAGGATACAACTTCTACATATATTTACACTGACAACACAAAATTTTTTATATCACTGCTGTAAAACAGGCAGAGAATAAAAATAGTGAAGATTCATAATTGTCATAAGATATTGACATAAAACCAATTTTTCATCCAAGTTTATTATTAAAATAGGCAATGAAGTCTGAGTGCTGTTAAAATTTGCTTTGCCTTTTTTCCATATCTGGTCATAAAAAGTTCACTATAAATTCTATGACCCTTATTATTTTAGTCTGTTTTGGTAACTATAATAAAATACCATAAACTTAGTAGTTTGCTGTTATGAACAGCAGCAGTTTATTTCTCACAGTTCTGGAGGCTGGGGAGCCCAAGATCAAGGCATCAGTGGATTTGGTGATGAGGACACAGATAAAGGCATTAATCTCATTCATGAGAACTCCACTCTATGATCTAATCACCTTTCAAAGGCCCCATTTCCTAACACCATTGCTTTGGGGGTGAGGATTTTAACATGTGAATTTTGGAAGCATAAACGTTCAGACCATAGCACTTCTTTTTCTCCTAGTACTTTCCTGGCTGCTTTCGAGGGAATAGCAGTTCAGTACTTTTGTACTGATTATGTTTTAGGACTAGCCAGTGAAATAATCAGTTTTATAATTTTAACATTCAGGAGGTTTTTGTTAGACATTAACAAATGACTGTAGAGTAAATTTGAGATAGGTAGAAAATCCACAGATACAGATCTGGTTAGAGCGTAGCAGTGTTTTAAGTCACAGCTCAAAGCTACTAGTAACTGTCTAATGTTCATTGATTTATAAGTGAGGATAGATTTTTATCTTGTTGATTCTTTTGTTTTCCAACTTAATGGCTTTATTTCACTGAAGGCTGCCATCATCATTCACCTGTAGAGACATGCATATTGAAAGATTATCCAGTTATTCCATTTTCTGACTTGACAGCCAAAGGAAATATTAGTGCATGATGTGAAACTCAGTATCTACTATCCTGAAACATTTCCTTGGGTTCACAGTTTCAGACTAGAGAAGGCAAAAGTTGGTAACCAAATTTTATATATATATGTGTGTGTGTGTATATACATATAATTGTGGTAAGAACACCGAACATGGGATCTACCCGCTTAACATATTGTAACTATACAATACAGTACTACTAACTATAGGCATAGTGCTATATAGGACTCTAGAACTTTTTCACCTTGTGTAACTGAAATCTATACCTCTAAAGGAACTCCTCAGTTCCTCCTCCTTATAGCCCCTAGCAACCACCATTCTGCTCTGTGAGTTTGACTAGAACTCCTGGATACCTCACATTAGTGGAATCATACAGTATTTGTTCCTCTGTGACTACCTTATTTCACTTAGCATAATATTCTCAATGTTCATCCATGTTGTCACACATGGCAAGATTTTCTTCTGCTTTAAGGCTAAATAGTATTCCATTGTATGTATATACCACATTTTCTTTATATATTCATCCATTTATCAACATTTAGGTTGTTTCCACATCTTGACTATTGTGAATAATGCAATGAATGTTGGTGTGCAAATACCTCTTTGAGGTAACCAAATACCCATTTGACATGTATATTTAGAACTCTCATACCAACACTATATGTCTAGTGCTTTTAAAAATGGAATAAAACTTGTACAATAGTTTAAACAATGAAAGTACCTAAATTCTTGCCCTTATCATATTTTTTTCCTCACTTTTAGATGGCCTTTTCATTTCTTTTGCAAAAATATATAATACATGGTTGTAATCCTTATATAATACAATTTGAATTCTGACTTTTATACTTATCCTAAATACTTCCACATATAATTTACAACTTTTACTTTTTAATAGTGGCATAATTGTCTTTCAAAATGATGCCCTATAATGTAATGAATCATTTTTCTGTGGTTGGATATTTATAAGTGACCCTGACGTATTCTACTGAGCCAGGGTGTCATAATCTCTTGGCACTATTTTTTTTGATATGTACTATTGCAGGTGTTACTGGTTGTCTGGGAGCATAAACAGTGGGAACATGTAGCCAAAATATCATACTTGGTTTGGGTTACTCTATTGTGAAAAAGATTTAATCAAATGGAATATTCACAAGAAGGGAAGGAAATAACAATGAGAGAAACAGGGACCATTTGTAACTCACCATTTGTAACTCATTATTTGACTATTTTCCTCATGTACTACAGTGGCAGGTTATCTGTGGGGAGAAGATAGCTGGAGGCACTGCAGAGCATAGGGCTGGTTATAGGAACTGTGTTAGAGAAGAAAGGCCAAGGAATAAGAGCACAAAGTAAGCTGTAAAAGAGAATACAAATGTAAATTACTCCTATCACATCATGATTAGAAAGAAAGTATTCAATCTAAACAGTTGAACTGAGAGACACAGATTAAAGTTCATGGCTTGTATTAAGGCAGCAAAAAAGGACAACCCAAGTCAGCACAACTGGTATTTGTTGAACTGCTCTTTGCTTAAAATAAATCCTAGGACACTATGGATACAAAAATGAACAAATATATTCTTGATAAGCTCATAATCCAGGTGACCAAGGGCCCTGAGAGCACACAGTAAAATAAAATAGTTTCTAAGAGGTGGAATTCAGAATGTGAACAGTCAAGGTACACAGAGGAGTTACATTTGATCTGAGTCTTGAAAGATGAGTAGAGGTTTGCTCAGCTGGTATAGGAAAAAAAAAAAGGCATAGTAAAGGCTCCCTGTCAGAAGGTGCTTGGTATACGCAGGGAGCAGAAAGTAGTCTAATTTAGCTAAAGTCATAATTTTCAAACATATTTAATAAGGGTCATCCTTTCAAATAAAATTGTATTTAGAACCCCAACATATAAAATGGATAAAAGTGGTACTTTACAGTTTAAATGTATTTTATCATTTTAATTGTGAAATATTTTCTGTTATAAATGGAAACAATGAGAATAATAAAGCCCTTCTGAGAAGCTAAAAAATTGCAACCATGGAGTTACATCTGATACTTTGCTTATTTTATTTCTGCTTGCCTGCACAATATTAAGAAAGTTAGGATTTACACTGCAGCTTGTCCTAGAATTTCAGTATATGATTCAATTAAAGTAGATCACAACTTGAAAGAAAAGTAGCAGGAAATGTTTGCTTCAATGGTCAGTAACTAATAATGTCAGTTACCTCTTGTTCACATATGTAAATGTCAGACAAGATGTAGCCAAAATGGAAAATAATCTCTAAAACTATTTACAGTATATTATTATGAAGTGTTTTATATGGTCTTTTTGAAGAACTACTATGCTGTGATAAGAAAAAATTCTAGGCAGTACATGTGTCTGATCAGAGCCTCAAAGTGTTATATATTTATACAAATTTAAGTGAGTCAAAATGCAGAGGTCTAAATGATAAAAAGATACAAAGCTACAACCTTCTTTATGGATGACATATTTTATATATTCAAACATAGGAATTTCAATGATGAAGAAACTTTATTCTAAGGTTTGTCTCCCAACTGCATAATCTGGTAATTTTTTTTTTTTTTTTTTTTGAGATGGAATCTCTCCCTGTCACCCATGCTGCAGTGCAGTGGTGCGATCTCGGCTCACTGCAACCTCCACCTCTCAGGTTCAGGTGATTCTCCTGCCTCAGCCTCCAGAGTAGCTTGTACTACATGTGCCACATGCCAAGCTAATTTTTTATTTTTAGTAGAGGTGGGGTTTCACCATGTTGGCTAGGCTGCTCTAGAACTCCTGACCTCAGGTGATCTGCCCACCTTGGCTTCCCAAAGTGCTGGGATTACAGGTGTGAGCCACCATGCCCAGCCACAATCTGGTAATTTTTAATACATTAAAATCAAAGCTAGATCACAATCGAGTGTGCATGCTGCTTCTTTGTTAGTGTTGATAGAATAGTAAAAATGTAATCTAAAATTTAATTTCAAAGTATAATGTTTGTGGAATCCCTAAAGTACCTTTGCAGAGCCCTTAAGGCTACATGATTTGTTGAGGCTCGATTAAACAAAATCTTGGCTATAACTGAATGTTGGACTTCACTTGTAGCGTTTAGGGATTTCTTGAAATATTTTAGGAAAGGATGTGAGAAAATCAGATCCTGTATTTGAAATAATAATTTTAAGCATGTTTAAATTGAGGGAGAATGGAAATTTATTTAGAAAGAAACTGAAATAATTCAGATGAGAGAAACTGAAATTGAGGCCCTGAAGTTGTTCAGAATGAGTGAAACTGAAGAGTTGGGGTAAGATTCAAAGATATCTCAGAAAGAGGGAGGTATAAAGAAATAGCTGCTTTTAATAAGATATGGTCCAGGGTTTGAATCTTGCCTGATGTTTTTCAGTTTATGAAAATACAGAAAGCATCTGCTATGGTTTGAATGTGTCCTCCTCAAGTCATATGTCGACACTTAATTGCCAACGTGATAGTATTAAGAGATGGGGCTTTTCAGAGGTGATTAAGTCATGAGAATTAATGAATGGGATTAGTACCCTTATAAAAGAGGTAGAAGGGAACTGTTTGTGCCTTCGGCCCCTTCTATCATGTGAGGACACAAAACAGGTACAATCTATGAGGAACAGACTTTCACCAGAGTCTTGTTAAAAGAAAAACTTTAGATAAATTATATTTAGCAGAGTTTATCTGAGCAAAGAATAATTCTGAATCAGGCAGCCCTCTGAACCAGTAGAGGTTCAGAAAACCCCATTCAGCAACGTGAGCAGACAGTGTTTACAGGCAGTAAAAGGAATTGAGGTACAGAAACAGACTGATTTATTACAGCTTGGCATTTGCTTTACTTGGGCACAATGCAATGAGGCATTTGCCTTATGTGGACATGGTCTTATTAGTTGGCAGTCTGTTATTAAATGAAGCCTGGCTGCTGTAATTGACTGATACTCAGCTCTTTGTTACAAGAATATACTCTTAAGTAAGGTTCATTTACACACTAAGTTAGGTGCGGTTTGCTACGTAGAAATTCAAAGTATGGAAGCAGCTTTAGGCCAAATTTAATTTAATTTAATTTAACACATTCATTCGGCTGGTGCCTTTATCTCGGACTTTCCAGCCTCCAGAACTATGAGAAATACATTTCTTTTTATAACATACCCAGCCTAAGATATTTTGTTGTAGCAGCAAGAATGAACTAAGATAGCATCTGGGAAATAATTAATAAAGTATAATCTTTAACACCTGAATAATACAAATAGATACTGATCTAGAAATTACATCTTGACATTCTGTAAGCCCTGCTTAACTACTGCATCATAGAAGGCCACATAGGTAGAGGCTGCAGAGCAGAGACTTGAACCCTAGCAGCCTAGCCACAGAATTCCTGCTCTTTATTATTTTGCTATCAACACTTAATTCTTGGTTGAGATTGTGTTCAGAGGCACATATACTTTGAAATATAAAGTAGACGTGAGGGGGAAAGGTAGACCAGGAGAGATGATCCTCTTCTATGTAATGTTATGAAGTATGAACTTTGGATCTTAAAGTTAGTGTGGAAAACCAATGACAGGTTTTAAGCAGAAATAAGGTGATCAGTCTTGAATGTACACAAGATATCACTCCGGTGGGTTTTATACTTTTAGGTTTCCTTAGCATCTTATAATAATTATCAATTTCATTCCAGGCCTTAAGCCTTCTCCAATTAGCTCATGCATTTATTTTATTTTTTTCCTGATAAAACTACACTTTTAAAAAGTTCAATTTTTCTCTATTCATTGAACAAATATTAAATATAAACTAGTTAATACAAGAGATTCCTTTAAATGATCTATGAAAATAAGCTTATGAAATATGCAAATTAAGGGGTGATGACTTGCATTTTAAAACAATATACTTTGGATTTATGTTTTTCAAACCTACTAGCACAAAATTGTTTGAAGGACTATGTTCTCCATATATTAAAGGACTATTGTCATAAAATGAAGCATGCATGCACTTTTATAACTGACTCAAATGACCTAGTTAAAAACTGCTATTTCTAGTGAAACCAGTTAGTCAACATTTAAAAAACAAGTCTTCAGATGCCCCTGATTATCATCCTGGAGGAGTACACCATCAACTGTAAGGACAAGATGTTCTATCTTTCACTAATGAGTGATGCTGTTGCATCACATTTTAGGAGATTTAAAATGAAACTCCTTAAAACAGAGAACAGTTTACAATCTAACACACTCAGACACAGTACCTGCATTTATCTGATAAAATGATGCCACACAGTCATGCCTTGCTTAATGACAAAGGTCCTGAGAAATGAGACATTAGGCTATTTTGTCATTGCGTGAATATCATAGAATATACTGACATAAACCTGGATGATCTAACCTACTACACACCTATCCTTATGCTCCTAGGCTACAAACTCGTACAGCATGTTACTGTACTAAATATTGTAGGCAATTGTAACACAATGGTAAATATTTGTGCATTTAAACTTTTTTTTTTTTTTTGAGACAGGGTCCTGCTTTGGTGTGTAGAGGAGCAATGTTAGCTCACTGCAACCTCTGCCTCCCAGGCTCAAGCAATCCTCCTGCCTCAGACCCCACTGCCCACCCCACCTCTACCCCAGTAGCTGGGACTACAGGTCCCTCCACCATACTCCGTTATTTTTTTTTTCTTTTGGTAGAGATGGGTTTTTTTCCATGTTGCCCAGGCTGGTCTCAAACTCCTGGGTTCAAGTGATCCGCTTGCCTTGGCCACGCAAAGTGCTGGGATTACAGGCATGAGCCACTGCACCTGCCTAAACATTTCTAAACATAAAAAAGCTACAGTAAAATACGTTTTTATAATCTTTTGGGACCACCATCATATATGCTGTCCATTGTTGAACCAAGATGTTATGTGGCACATGATTCCGTATATGTACACACACACCCACACCCACACCCACACATACACATATGTATCATAACATAATACAAAAAAAAAAAAACAAAAAACTTTCCTCATTGCCTGCCTGGAATCAGACCACTTGTTTAAAGGCTTCGAATCCAATTCTCCCGGTTTTTAAAAGTGTGGAAGTTAAACTCTGCAAGATTCCACAAACAAAAGTTTCCAGAATTTGCCACACTGCCCTTCAAAGCAAGTGGGCAATATCTTTCCTAGTTCAGAAAGGTTCATGTATTTAAAAGAAGTAACATTTTACACACCAATTAAAATTGAAATGCCTTTGTGTAACTAAAAGGGAAATCAACATATAAGAACTTTTTTTTGTAATTTGTAATTCAGTTTATTCTAGTCTAGGAGTCTCACACATTATTTAGAAAGTATAAAATGAAGTCACAGGCATCAAAAATATAGTACAGTGTGTTTTGACCATACAGTAATGAAGCTGATTTTTCTCAGGAGACTTAATCACGGAGCATACACATTTAAAATGTGTCTTCCTCAGCCAAGAGCAACAAAGTGAGACCAGCCAAGATCAGTCAGATGACGACCAACAAAGTTGCCAAAGGAGTTTTTCCATTTCATGTGCCCTGTGGAAGGGCAAAAGTGGAAAAGCAGACCCAACTGGAATGGGCAAAAGTGGAAAAGCAGACTCAATTGGAATGCTAGTTTTTTTTTTCCACATTGTATAAGTTAAAGGTCCAAAAGTTGCCATACTCTAAATTATCAGTAGTTATGGGACTTTAGTTCCAGTACCTGAATTTCCTCTCAATCCGACTTCTTAAAATGTGCTGAAATATCAAGCATTACTAAATTAATTTCTCCAATGTAATTGAATAGTCTAACTTGGTATCTTATTCCTTAACTGATTTTGACTAAAATCATAATATTTACAGGGGGAAAAAAGTTCAGAGTTAAAAGAATACCATGAAAAGGCAAATGCTTTTATGGACAAACTTTGAACTGGATCTTCACTATTCATTACCTTAGCATATTTGCTAAGGAAGCTAAGATCTCATTTAATTTTTTGTGTTTTGCTTTGGTTCGAAACTAACGTCACATTCTCGGAACTTAGGCCTTAATAAAATAAAATGTTAGCCTTAATAAAACGTTATTGAGCTTCCACGTGGTCTATCCACTCTGCTAAATGCAAAGATAGTTCTGGAGAAATCGGACTTTGCTCATGTCCTCAAGGAGTTGGTCAAAAGATAAGGCTTGGAGAATACATAGGTGTCATGTCAATGAACTGATACAACTCGAATAAACTTGTAGTAATGCCTATCATTTATTCACGCCTCACAATATGGCCAGAAATTTTGCATGAATTAACTCATAGAAATGTTATAACGTTGTATTATAAGCAATCCTAATTTGCAAATGAGGACACTGAGGCTTAGGGAAGTTATCTAACTTTCCCAAGCTTAAAGCAATATCCTGCCTTTATGGTTTCATCTTCTTAGTAATCTCTGGGGTTGCTGGGACTCCAGTGAGAGAAAGAGCCTGAAATTCGCAAACTTGGACGATGGGGAAGAAAAGGTGTGCTAAACTCAGGTCACAAAGGTCCATTCTTAATCTTCCTCTGCAAGCCTTGCTGCTCACATCTTATGGCCAACAGCTCGAGGGAAGTGCTCACAGCAAACTTACTCCACCTAAGCCAACGCCAGGTGTGGGGAGAAGGGGCTGAGAAATGTTAGAAATGTGAATGCAGTCCAGGCGGGAGAAGAGAAGGGGGTCTCGAGGGGTGCCCCTATGCAGCCCACACACATGCCAGGCACTGACTTGGAAAAGCAAAAAGCTTCGTGGTACATCCTCCCGCGGGAGGGCCCTGAACCCTACGCCAAGACTCACCCAGAACCTAGGGGGAGGCGGCCATCCGCGCCCCACTGAAGCTAAAAGGGTGACTTAAGGACTGCGGCGGCAAGTGCACGTCAACACAGCTGTCTCGTACATGCCAAGACACCTGGGGCGCGGAGAGGAACTTCCCCGCGATCTGTCAGGGTGCGCAGAGCCTCTTCTCCCCGCCAGGGCCCCGCCCAGCCTCACTTATTTTAAAAGCAGCAGCCAGCAGCGCGCCCGCGGCGTGCGCCTCGCAGGGCCGGGAGGACGTCATTGCCGCGCTGTCGAGCCTCCAGCCCGCCCCGCTTTCCTTCCCAGTGACTCGGCGGCGGCCAGGACAGCGCGCACCGACACTCACACACGCGCTCCAGCCTCCTCCTGCCTCCCGGCCCAAAGATGGCGGCTCTCAAACTCCTCTCCTCCGGGCTTCGGCTCTGCGCCTCTGCCCGTGGATCCGGAGGAGCCTGGTACAAGGTAAAGTTCGGGTGAAGAGGAAGGCCACAGGCAGGAAGAACGCGGATCAAATCCGAGTGGTGCCCGCATTTTCTCCTCTGCCCCTACCCGCCCTCTCCATCCTGGGATCTGGCATCCGTGGCGCGGTACCCTGGTCACGGACACGCGGCGACGCGTTCCTGGCCTCGCCCTCTCCGCGGATGATTGCCTTTGCTTGTTTCTGCTGTCGCTTCCTGGATGGAGCTAGACGCCGTAAAGAATCGCGCGGAGAGGCTGAGAAGGGGCGGGAGGATTCCTCGCAGCGCTCAGGAGCCCTTCGGCGCTCGCCGGAGTCCCGAGGACGCGCGCTTGCGTCGCCCCCGCAGCCTCTAGACCTCGTGGCACCCGCGCTTGGAAAGGGACTCTGAGGCCCTGAACAGGGGGAGGAGGGCGCCAGTGTATGAAAGGGAAGGAGTGAGGCAACAGCGGGTGGGTTTGCGCCCCCCGTGTGGGATCTCTGGGCAGAGGAACCTCTAGAGGGCCACAACCTGAGGCGGGGTTAGCCACGGCTCTGCTCAAGTTCACCGCCGAGGGGCTGGATGCTGGGTGCCGCGGGTGTGGAATGCCGCTCCCCA
This sequence comes from Cacajao melanocephalus, assembly GCA_963573385.1. Taxonomy (NCBI): domain Eukaryota; kingdom Metazoa; phylum Chordata; class Mammalia; order Primates; family Pitheciidae; genus Cacajao; species Cacajao melanocephalus. The sequence goes on from CAUYLG010014540.1 coordinate 26,807, forward strand.
TCCTCTCCTCTCCTCCCCTATTTGGCTCTACCGCCCCGCAGACTGGAGCGCTCTCCAGGGCGTCCTGCCAGCCTAGCTGGGAAACCATTCGAGATGTGTCCGTGGCTCAGGTGTGGTCTGCAGGGGTGGACAAACCTTTCTGTCGAGGCCAGGTTAGGGGCTTTCGCTTTTGAGAGCCCTTTGAAATCCATTTTGCGCCCCGCTGCCAATTCACCCCCACAGTGGACTGACTTGTGGTTTTTCCCTATGCACTGTTCTCTCTTGTAAGCCCACCCCTATCTGGAGCCTTAGGAGCCCAGAGCGCCAGGTCCAGGAGGTGGCTTTACCCCGGCCGCCTCAATCGCAGAAGCCTCTTCCTTGGTATTGAATAATAGGTCTGAGCTTGACAGCGTGCCATGCGCACGGTTCTTACTCCTGAAACTTGCCTGCCCGGCCGGCCCCATTGCTCTTCTTTCCTGTATCCAATTCCTGATCGCTGAGAACACAGAGGAGCCACTGAGTTCCTTCGGCAGGTGCTAGGGAATGATTCAGAGCTGGACCATTTTACTCTTAAATGCCTCTTAAGAAGCATTTTGATAACTGCAGATAGACTTGGATATATAAAGCATTATTAAAAGGGAACTTGACCTTCAGTGAGATTGCAGCGGTGCTAAAGTTAATGTAAACCAGAACACTGCGATACCCTTGGGCCGAAGTCAATAACGTTCCTTCTTTTGACAGTTACTTATTTGCCCAGCTGTATTTTACTCACTTCGAGTCTTTCCCACCTTGAGTATATCATTAAACCATCTCCAAAGCTCAGCAAACCTCTTCTTAGAGGAATGAGTGCAAATGAGGTGTTCTGCTGTATCATTAAAAGTTCATACAGAGTTCAAACTTACTCCTGTCAGGCTTATCACAGGTCTAACTCCTGCCTCCCACTGTTCCCCTAGCTTATGGCTCTTAGTGCCCTTTTGTTTAGCACTTTAAATCCTCACCTGCTGCTTCTGTTGAACTGTACCACTTATCCCCTTGTTTAACTTTTCAGATGTGTATATTGTCTCCTCAACCAGATGACAGTTCCCTGATGGCAGAACTACATTGTATGCCTTACACTCAGTCTCCCTCAACAAACACACTACTCTGCATAGATGAGATATTCTACACATGTTTAACAATGGGTGAGAGAACCCTGCAGGCAAACAAGTAGAAACCTTGAGTTTTTCCACTACACATAGCTAACAGCTAAAATGAGATGTTTTCTTAAATGTTTAAAATTTTTATGATGAGCAAGCCCAGTGTCTCTCAGACTTGACAGTGCATCAGCATTACCTGGAGGTTTTCTGAAACAGATTGCTATACCCACCCCCAGAGTTTCTAATTTAGTAAGTCCTGGGTGGGGCCCTATAATTTGCATTAACAAGTTCCGAGTGATACTGATGTTGCTGGTCTGTGGACTGACTGCCCCTTTTGGAGTTATCTGGCGTGGACTTAGGTGAGAATAGACTATTGGAAGGTATCTTCTTGCTTCATTATTACTATGGGGCATTGGGGGAGCACTTAATACTATTTTCACTATGGAAAATTATTTGCTGGAAAAAATTATAAGAGTACCACTAACACTTGACCCACCTATCATCCTTGAAACTGTCTTTTCCCAAATCTCTTTCTAACCCAGACTCTCCTGAGCTGCAATCCTTCTGATGCAACTGGTCAGCTTCACTTGGATGTCAGTCGGTGCTTAAAGCTCTTTCTGATCCAAAGCAAACCAGCTGTAAGGTGGCTTTCTTATTCCTTGTTTTGTTCTTCTTGCACTGTGGTTCACAGCATCAGTATCCATCCAGTGTATAAGCTGGAAATCCTGGAACCATCTTCTCTTGCTGCAATTCCAATTGATCACCAAGTGTCATATGTGTGCCTTTTTCAGAAATGTTCCTCAGTGTTGTCCCTGGCAATCTTTCTCTTTCTTCCTTATAGCTCCGCAACTAAATACTATGATTATGTTTAAATTTTTGTAATTATTTAAGGACTACTACCTTTGCTAGTTTGTAAGTTTCACCATAGCAGGGACTATGCCTATGTTTTATTTTTAATATTTATTTTAGCTTTGTAGCCCCAGTATTTTGTACAGTTGGTACAAATGGGTGAAGGAAAGAAATAATGAGTTTCCCTACTACTTTCTTAATTCAGGCTTCCTTTGAGTTGTGACATCTGTTTCAAAAGCTTTGTTGTTCCTTCCTCATTGAACAATCAATTCACAAATCACCACTAAAGAACTTAATCATGTAACCAAATAACACCTGTTCCCCTAAAACCTATGGAAATAAAAAAACTAAAAAAAAAAAAACTCTTCAGTGTAGTCTGTAAGGGCTTTTCAAACTGCCTCAGTCTGCCTCTCTGGCCTGATCTTCATGAACCTCTCTGCCTGAGATCTGATCCCACACATCTGTGACCACACACAGGCTTTTCATACCGCTGTACTGTTACACATGTGGCTCCCTTATTTGGAATCCCTGTCCTGACAAGTATTTAACACCTGACAAATTGGAGTTTTCTAGTCCACCAGGTAGAATGAATTACTCCTTCATCTGTGCTCCTGTGGAGCACTGAGTATCCCTCCAACATTGGAGAATAACATATATGTTCCCTCAGTAACAATGCACACCACTGCCGTAGAGAATGGCCTTGTGTTGTAACTCCCTGTGGGCTTCTTGAAATTTATTCTTGTCACATGTGCATAATTGGCAGTGTTTAGTTCAAGGTGAACATTCCACCTTTGGTAGACACTGATCCATTGCTGTACAGCTAAAGTGTTTCGACACATATCACCACCTCTTGGCGGTGTTGTGAGTGTATCCACTCTCATATTAGTGCCTTTTCATTCTAACGTGTATCTCTTCACTTCTCTCCATATAACCTCTCCACACTTTTGTTTCTCAAACTCTGATACTGACTTGTACAATATCAGCCTTTCTTTGTCATTTATTTAACTGTAAGGTGACAAAATATCACCTCATGTTAAAGTAATCTTAAAGCTAAGACCTGTGTTTTTTGAAAACCTTTGACAAAGATCACCTGGGTTAATTTGCTACAGTACCAATTGTGTTTTAAAACATTCTTTGTAAAATCAGTGGCACGTGTGTGTAGGGTAGAGCGAGGTAGTTAAAAATTAAAACTAAACTCCAGTAGATGACAAGTTAATCTTACTGCCTTGGTGGAGAATGAAGAAAAGTCTGCATTTTCCAAAGGAAACTCTAACATCCCCTGGGCATCTTCTATAGTCCAGGCACAGGGCTTCTGTGTATAACATTTGATCCTTACTACATCTCTAGAAAACAATTATCATCTTATTGTAAACTTGAAATACCCTCTCCTCCCACGAAAAAGAGATGCAGTGATTAAGTAATTTTCCTAGCTTCATACAACTGTGGCAGAATTGGAATTTGAAGCAAGGGTATTTTTGATCCCAAGAGTATAATGTATTATGCCACACTGTCTCCTAAACTAGATGTTAGGGTTTCTTAGGACAGAATCTGTTGTAGTACAAGTTGACTTCTCAGTAAATAGATATCAAATGTCAACAAATATTGTTAACTGAATATATGAATAATGAAAAAAAACAAACTTGAGTACCTGCAAGTTCTTCATTGTCCTGAGCCCTTCTCACATTACCTGGAAAACATGGTTACTTTATGCTTTTAACTTTTGATTATCTGAGTAAACATATGTTTCTAAAATACTTTTGAGGTATATTTTTTTGCAGGGAGTATGGCAAGCTCCTTGGTAATTTCTGACTGTAATGAAAACTATCAGGTGAAAAAAAAGAATAGAGTTCTTGACAAGCCTATGGTTATATGCTTTTATTTTTCTTTAGGGGCAGGGGAGAGGTGGTGATGCTTAATGGGTACCAAAAAATAGAAAGAATGAAAAAGACCTACTGTTTGATAGCACAGCAGGGTTGCTATAGTCAATAACAACTTAACTGTACATTTTAAAATAACTTCAAGTATATTTGTGTTGTAATCCAAAGGATAAATGCTTGAGGGGATGGCTACCTGAATCTGAAAAGACACTATAGGTGTATAGGGAAAATGAGTTTTCTTCGAACTTCCTCTCTATGTGGGATTTGTGTTTCTCAGCATGTTAAAATAGTTAAGGGTGATCTTACCACACAGACTGTTGAGGTATGTATAAACTCTTTAATTTTCTTCCCCTTCCAGCTATAAGGGCCTCAGTCTTCACTTTTGGGTGGAGATAATGACAGCAGAGTTATACAGAAAGAAATAGAACACTCACAAAGATTTATTGTATATCAGTAAAAGAGAAGTAGCGTATGAGAGCTTTGAAAAAACATGGCGAGAAGAACACTGTAGTAGAAAGACCCTGAGATAGAAGGCCAAAACCTTGGATCTGGTCTTGCTTTAACACAGTTTTTGGTAAATTTCAAGATCCTTCTAAGCTTCAAAAGCTTGACCTGTGGAATGAATTGTTTGGATTAGATAGCTGCATTTCTTACGTGTCTCTAGACGATATCCTCATCTTTATCTTATGAGCCTTATAAACCTTCTGTTGGCCTGTTTATTCAGGTTATCACGCTTGTAATTTCCAGTGTATTAAAAATTTATGTTTAAAACCGAAGCAGATTGAAACTTGAGGACAGGAAAGAGAGGACACTGTTTGTGGCTCAAGCCCTTTCTATCTCTGCCTAGACTTATTTCTCAGGATTTGGGCAATGTGTTGGCTTATTTTTAGCGGAAGAAAAGATTCATAGACATTTATGCTGTCACCTTGACCACCTCAGGTTGTGTCTGTCTCGGAGACTGTTAGGCAGTAGGTGTGAGCTCACAGCTGGCATTTTAAGGTGGCAGTATACCAGGATTCAGATGTTATTCTTTCTTTTTAGGATGACCATATAATGAGAATAAAGGAGAGCTGATATTGAATATGAATGATTGCTACAGAATCTGCTTTCTCATTTTCTTTTGTGCATGTTGTGGATGAAGTGGTAGAAAGGGAAAAGTTTACAACTGACTGTTCGTGAATATTCACGGTGACTCATTTGGGACCAAATAGTACACTGTGGTAAGGCTAGGCTTACCTACCTTGTAGATAATGGCTAGTTCCTTTTCTGTAGCCTCCGTAAACCTTCAGCCCCATAGGAAGATGAGTTGTTTTGTAAGCTGTTCTTGTCCTTTTAGGAGACATTCTCCGACATTTAAGATAGAACCTGGGGCCCAATTCTGTAGGTATGTGTTTTATTTACATTCGCTTTAGTTTCTTAGAGAGCAGTGCTCATGTCTTAATACTTAACTATGTTGAAATAAATAGGACAGGACTTGGCACATGGTAGGTTTACAGTAAATACTTGTTGATGAATGGAAGATTGGGTTACCAGAAACTGATGCTTGATGACACCATTGCTGTGAATTTGAATTCCAGTATATGGACTTCTTTTCTTTCTACTTTCCTTCTTTTGGGTGGCCACAAATGACAGGAGTCAGAGCTTTCCCTTATGTAATAGAGGACATCCATGTGTTAATTGCCAGGTAATAATTTTCTTTCTACTTTCATTCTTTTGGGTGGCCAGAAATGACAGAGTTAGAGCTTTCCCTTATGTAATAGAGAACATCTGTTACAAGGGGACTTCAGTAATAATTTGTGGATAAAATATCCATCTTACTTTTAAGTATGAGTCACTTAAAGTGCTGGGCTTTTAAAGAGGGGGATAGTGTCATAGACATAAAGAGTGAAATGGTGGTTAAAGAGGCTGGGGGTGAGAGGTGGTGAAATATTGGTCAAAGGATACATAATTTTACCTAGGAGGAATAAATTCAAGAGATCTGTTGAACACCATCATGACTGCAGTTAATAATATATTGTAGACTGGAAAATTGCTTAGAGATTTTTAAGTGTTTTTACCATGAAAAAAGTGTGTGCACTTATAAATAGTTCGATTTAGCCATTTGACAATGTATATAGTATCCTCCCTTCTCTGAGGGGAATATGTTCCAAAACCCCAGTGGATGCCTGAACTGTGGGTAGTACCAAACCCTATTTATGCTATTATTTCCCACATATCTCTATGATTCATTTTAATGTACAAATTAGACTATGAGACATTAATCACAATAACTAATAGAACAATTATAATAATATATTGGAATAAAAGTTATAAGAGTGTGTTCCCTCTCTCAAATCTTATTGTACTGTACTTACCTGGGGTGAGATAGACCTCAGAAAGGGAAACTGTGGATAAAGGGGGTCTACTGTACATATTAAAACACTGTGAATGCCATAAATCTTATACATTTATTACCTGTATAAATATATACATTTATATACAATTATTACCTGGCAATTAAAAACATGTATATATAAAGGGGATAATGAAATTATCATTTGTCTGTCAAATAAATTGCTACACACACAAAGTAAAGCCGTATCTTCAAATGATAATCAAATTTTTTTTTTTTAATATTTCAGGGATGTGTTTGCTCCTTTTCTACCAGTGCTCACTGCCATACTAAGTTTTATACAGATCCAGTGGAAGCTGTAAAAGACATCCCTGATGGTGCAACTGTTCTGGTTGGTGGTGAGTAATAATACTGTTTTACGGTAATGTCCTTATGTTTTTAAACGAAGCAGGCAAATCACAATGACAAAGATGTATAGATTAGAAATGATAATTATTTTATTATGTATTATTTATTTTACATATTACAGTATCATCTATTTTATTAGTGTCTCCTTCCTAAAAGTTTAGCAAGGTTTAGCATTTTTTACTTTCTGTCAGTGTGTGTGTGTGTTTCTATTTTGAAAAAATGAAGCTTCAAAGTAGTCTTGTTTTATTAATAGCTTTGAAAAAATTCCTAGATCCTTGGAAACTTTTTAACTTAAAATGTTTACATTGATCTCATAAGCTTATACCTAGCCACTTTTGTTGTTGCTCCTTATTTTGAGAAAGAGAGCCTGTAGACATAGGCATCTGTACTGACCTCCTCCACTGCCAATTCTATTGCTGCTTCTTGTTTGGAATATCATTTATTTATTATTTATTTATTTATTAATTGTTTAGAGAGGGAGTCTCACTTTGTTGCCCAGGCTGGAGTGCAGTGATGCAATCTCCATTTACTGCAACCTCTGCCTGCTGGGTTCAAGCGATTCTCCTGCCTTAGCCTTCTGAGTAGCTGGGATTACAGGCACCCGCCACGATTCCTGGCGAATTTTTGTAATTTTAGTAGAGATGGGGTTTCACTGTGTTGGCCAGTGTGGTCTCAAACTCCTGACCTCAAGTGATCCTCCCACCTCGGCCTTCCAAAGTGCTGGGATTACAGGCATCAGCCACCTGAGCCCAGACTGGAATGGCTTTTAGATCCACTGACTCACACTGATTACCTTGCTGCTTGATTCTTATAAATAATATCAAGGATTATTTTTAGGATTTATCTCCACTCATTCAAGTAAGTCATTGAATGTTCAAACAGTCAGTACAATTTGAATCATCATGGAAAACGTAAAGAAATGACAGTTTGGGACTTAGGCTTCCAGCTCTGCAAAATCTACTCAGACATATAAACATGCTTGAAAGAATTACAGAAAAACTGATTTACAAAGCAGGACAACAATAGATATATAGTTAAGTGCAAGCTGAGCAATGTGTAGCCATATAAACTGGTTGCACTTGGTCTTATACTTATGGTTCAAAGAGTGGGCAGTGTTGTGTGATATAATGGTGCAAAAACATTTGGATACAGACATATGATCATTTATTGAGCTGCTGAGATATATCTGTGTATTTTGCTTAGTAGATCTAATAATGTGCTTTGATTTTTTTTCCCTCTTAAAAAGAATAGCATACACTTCTCTGAAAAAATATTATTAGCCCCTTCACAAATTGTTTATTTTTTGGGCTTAATGTAGGTTTTGGGCTATGTGGAATTCCAGAGAACCTTATAGGTGCTTTACTTAAAACTGGAGTAAAAGGACTAACTGCAGTCAGCAACAATGCAGGGTAAGTGTGCATTTTCAAAACAATTGGCTGGAGAGAAATTCCAGTTTTCAATATTTAAGCAGAGTTTATCAATGAAATGAAGTTTTCTTCTATTCACATGAACAGTATTTCCAAGCATCAAAATATAGTGTTGAACAAGGTCAAGAGTGGCGGTTATATTTATCCAAATATTTTTGATATCAACCTTCATAAGTAAAGCAGACTTGCTTTATCTTATGTAGTATAAAGATATAAATTAAGACTATATCTTAATCTGATGTGCTTTTAGTTTTCTAAACTTAAAGTGTATTGAAGTTGGAATATATATCTTCAAATTAAATCTTGGATTTTAAAATTTAAAGGTGTTCCTTTATGTTATTTATTATAACAGATCATTATTTATAAAGCAAGATGGACATCAATTTGAAATCTGTTTGAAGTCCTTTATTTTAGCAATGCCATCACTCTAGATCATATATAAAGGGATACTATTAATCATAAAAATATGGCTGGTCTTGGAAGATGGATATGCAGCCAGCACTTAAGATAGTAAGATTGCATATTATAGTGGTCAGAAATAAGCCATCATTTTAGTAATGGCATGTACATTAAGGTACATTTAGCTATATTAGGAAAAGCCTTTTTTTTTTTTTTTTTTTAGATTTTTAAAATACATATGTTCACATACCATCTAGAGCATATCATACTGCAGGATGGGTATGTGTATGTGTGTGTGTGTGTGTGTGTATATATATATATATATTTTTTTTTTTAATTGTACTTTAGGTTCTGAGGTCCATGTGCAGATCATGCAAGATTGTTGCATAGGTACACACATGGCAATGGCAATGTGGTTTGCTGCCTCCATCCCCCCGTCACCTACATCTGGCATTTCTCCTCATGTTATCCCTCCCAGACCTCCCCACCCCTCTGCTGTCCTTCCCTTGACACCCCCACAACAGACCCCAGTGTGTGATGCTCCCCTCCCTGTGTCCATGTGTTCTCATTGTTCAATACCCACTTAACAGTGAGAACATGCGGTGTTTGATTTTCTGTTCTTGTGTCAGTGTGCTGAGAATGATGGTTTCCAGATTCATCCATGTCCCTACAAAGGACACAGAATCATCATTTTTTATGGCTGCATAGTATTCTATGGTGTATATGTGCCACAGTTTCCTTTTCCAGTCTATTGTTGATAGGCATTTGGGTTGGTTCCAGATCTTTGCTATTGTAAACAGTGCTGCTATAAACATATGTGTGCCTGTGTCTTTATAATAGACTGATTTGTAATCCTTTGGTATACACCCAGTAATGGGATTGCTGGGTCAAATGGAATTTCTATTTCTAGGTCCTTGAGGAAGCACCACACTGTCTTCCACCATGGTTGAACTAGTTTACACTCCCACCAACAGTGTAAAAGTGTTCCTATTTCTCCACATCCTCTCCAGCATCTGTTGTCTCCGGATTTTTTAATGATTGCCATTCTAACTGGTGTGAGGTGGTATCTCAATGTGGTTTTGATTGCATTTCTCTCACAATCGGTGATGATGAGCATTTCTTCATATGTTTGTTGGCCTCATATATGTCTTCTTTGAAAAGTATCTGTTCATATCCTTCACCCACTTTTGGATGGGTTTCTTTGTTTTTTTCTTGTAAATCTGTTTTAGTTCTTTGTAGATTCTGGCTATTAACCCTTTGTCAGATGGGTAGATTGCAACAATTTTTTCCCATTCTGTTGGTTGCTGGTTCACTCTAATGATTGTTTGTTTTGCTGTACAGAAGCTCTGGAGTTTAAATAGATCTGATTTGTCTATTTTGGGTTCTGTTGCCAAGCTTTTGGTGTTTTAGTCATGAAGTCCTTGCCTACGCCTATGTCCTGAATGTTTTTGCCTAGGTTTTCTTCTAGGGTTTTTATGGTGTTAGGTCTTATGTTTAAGTCTTTAATCCATCTGGAGTTAATTTTAGTGTAAGGTGTCAGGAAGGGGTCCAGTTTCTGCTTTCTGCACACTACTAGCCAGTTTTCCCAACACCATTTATTAAACAGGGA
>CAUYLG010014541.1:0-49001 GCA_963573385.1 Cacajao melanocephalus
CCTATAATCCCAGCTACTCAGGAGGCTGAGGCAGGAGAACTGCTTGAACCCAGGAGGCAGAGGTCGCAGTGAGCCAAGGTCACGCCACCGCGCTCCAGCATGGGCGACAGAGTTATACTCAAAAACCAAAAAAAAAAAAAAAAAAAAAAAAAAAAGAAGGATAGGCCTTCCTCTTGGATGTAATTTAGTCATTAAAGGACTCACTGCTCAGTTGCCATTTCAGCAGAGACCTGAGAAGGTGAGCGTGGCAGCCGTGGAGATGTGCTTCCATAGAAGTTGCTGTCTGTGGACAGCGTCTAGCTGCTGGGGCTTTCAGGATCTTTCTTGGTCTTTTTTTTTTTTTTAACTATTTTTTTTTTTTACTGTAGTAAAATGTATGTAGCATAAATTTTACCACTTCAATCATTTTTCAGATTTTTAAGTGGTGTTAATTATATTCACAATTCTTTGCAACCATCACCACCATCTAGTTCCAAAAATTGTTACCACCTCAAACAGAAACTGTCCCCATTAAATGATAACTACCCATTCCTTCCTTCTGCAAGCCTCGGTACCTTCGAATCTACATTGTCTCTGTGGATTTAACTTTTCCAGATATTTACCATAAGTAAGAGCATACAATATCTGTCCTTTTGTGACTGGTTTATTTTACTGAGCACAATGTTCTCGGTGTTCATCCTGCTATGTGTGTCCATTCTTTATTCCTCTCCATGGCCGGATAATATTCCACCAAATGTGCATACGATGTTTTTGTCCATCCACTCATCTGTTGATGGACATTTGGTTGTTTCTGCCTCAGCTTTGGAGTGGAGGCCACATGCTTCCTGGATAGCCCTCAGCCAATGACAGAGCACAATGATACAAGGGCTTACCATTTCCCAGCAGCGTGGGACTTTTCCACAGGCGATCTCTGCAGCAGGCCATCTCTGCAGCAAAAGCTCCCCACTGGGCTAGCTGACACTTTCTCAGTGCAGCACGTGTGGAAATCAGAGGCTCTTCCTCCAATCCTCCTTTCTCCTCCTCTCCCTGCAAGGGTGTCAGACCTGCACTGTGGTCTGAAGGCCCAGCCTGCCCACTCCTGCCCCTTCCCCGCTTTACCTTTCACAGGCCTTACCCCTGATATACCTCGAACTCTCCTAACACTGCCTTGAAGTCTGCTTCCCAGAGGATCAGCCAACAGAGTGACAGAGTGGGCCACGCAAAGGCCTTGGGCAAGGGCGTTCCCAGCAGAGGAAATAGGAGGTGTCAAGGTCCTCAAGTGGGGGTAGGTTTGGTCAGTTGGAGAAAATGGCAAGGCGGCCATGCTGGCTTGGAGCCCAGAAAGTAAAAGGGAAAGAGGATGACATGAAGTCAGAGAGGTCACAGGAATCACATCGTTCCAGACTTCCTAGGCGGTGGTAGGCAGGATTCTAAAGGTGTCCCTCACTATTCCTATCTCTTGCTAATTCAATCAACCATTAACCTGGGTACTGCTGTGATGAGATTTGGCGATGTCACGAAGATAGCAGACCCTAAACCAGGGAGTGGAACTCATCTAAAATCAGAGCAATGTCTGTGGCTGGAGTGAGAAGAGTAAGGAGGAAAGATCTGAAGTGAGAGACAGACCCTTCCTGCTGTGGGTGAAGGGGCCACCTGGAAAGACTGAGGAATGCAAGCAGCATCTAGGAGCAAAGGCCGCCCTGGGCTGACTGCTAGAAAGGAAACGAAGATCTCAGTGTTACAGCTACAAGGAACTGAATTCAGCGAATAACCTGAATGAACAAAGACACACATCCATCTCCAAAATTTTCAAAAGGGAATGCAGCCTTGTTGGCCCCTTGCTGTCAACCTAGTAAGACTCAGGGCAGAGAAACTAGCCAAGCCTATGGGACTCTGACCTGCAGAACCAGGAGTTCATAAATGGGTGTTGTTTTCAGCTGCGAACATGGAGAAAATTAGTTATGCCAGCAATAGGAAACGAATACAAGAGAGCCGGCAAGATGACGGAAGAGGAACAGCTCCTGTCTGCAGCTCCCAGTAAGACCAATGCAGAAGGCAGGTGATTTCTGCATTTCCAACTGAGGTACCCAGTTTATCTCACTGGGGCTGGTTAGACAGTGGGTGCAGCCCATAGAGGGCAAGCAGAAGCAGGCTGGGGTGTCGCCTCACCCTGGAAGTGCAAGGGGCCGTGGACCTCCCTCCCCTAGCCCAGTGAAGCCCTGAAGGACCGTGCCGTGAGGGACTGTGCTATCCAGCCCAGATACCATGATTTTCCCACAGTTTTTGCAACCCAGAGACCAGGAGATTCCCTAGTATGCCTATATCACCAGGGCCCTGGGTTTCAAGCACACAATTGGGCAGCTATTTGGGCAGACGAACAGCTGGAGTTTTTCTTCACAACTCAGTGGCAGCTGCAACCCCAGAGAGACAGAACCGTTCACTCACCTGGAAAGGGGGCTGAAGCCAGGAAGCCAAAGTGGTCTTGCCCAGCAGGTCCCACTCCCACAGAGCCCAGCAAGCTAAGATCCACTGGCTTGAAATTTTCACTGCCAGCACAGCAGTCTGTAGCCAACCTGGGATGATCAAGCTTGGTGTGGGGAGGGGCATCCGTCATTACTGAGGCTTGAGTAGGTGGTTTTCCCCTCACAGTGTTAACTCTGACTGTCCAAAACTCACCGCAGCATGGGAAAGCAGCTGGGGCCAGACTGCCTCTCTAGATTCCTCCTCACTGGGCAGTGCATCTCTGAAAGAAAGACAGCAGCCCTAGTCAGGAGCTTATAGATAAAACTTCCATCTCCCTGGGACAGAGCCCCTGGGGGAAGGGGTGGCTGTGGATGCAGCTTCAGCAGACTTAAACGTTCTTGCCTGTGAGCTCTGAGGACAGCAGCAGATCTCCCAGCACAGTGCTCAAGTTCTGCTAAGGGACAGACTGCCTCCTTGAGGGGGTCCCTGACCCCCATTCCTCCTGACAGGGAGAAACCTTCCAGCAGGGGTCGACGGACACCTCATACAGAAGAGCTCCAGCTGGCATCAGGCAGGTGCCCCTCCGGGACAAAGCTTCCAGAGGAAGGAGCAGGCAGCAATCTTTGCTGTTCTGCAGCCTCCACTGGTGATACCCAGGCAAACAGGGTCTGGAGTGGACCTCCAGCAAACTCCAGCAGACCTGCAGAAGGGGGCCTGACTGTTAGAAGGAAAACTAATAAACAGAAAGCAATACCATCATCATCAACAAAAAGGAGGACCACTCAAAACCCCATCCAAAGGCCATCAGTATCAAAGATCAAAGGTAGATAAATCCATGAAGATGAGGAAAAACCAGTGCAAAAATGCTGAAAATTCCAAAAACCAGAATGCCTGTTCTCCTCCAAATGATCACAACTCCTGTCCAGCAAGGGCACAAAACTGGATGGAGAATAAGTTTGACGAATTGACAGAAGCAGGCTTCAGAAGGTGGGTAATAACAAACTCCTCTGAGCTAAAGGAGCATGTTCTAACCCAATGCAAGGAAGCTAAGAACCTTGATAAAAGGTTATAGGAACTGCTAACCAGAATAACCAGTTTAGAGAACAAATGACCTGATGGAGCTGAAAAACACAGCACAGCTTCGTAAAGCATACACAAGTATCAATAGCTGAATCGATCAAGCAGAAGAAATGACATCAGAGATTGAAGATCAACTTAATGAAATAAAGCATGAAGACAAGATTAGTGAAAAAAGAATGAAAAGGAATGAACAAAGCCTCCAAAAAATATGGGACTATGTTAAAAGACCTATGATTGACTGGGGTACCTGAAAGTGACAGGGAGAATGGAACCAAACTGGAAAATATACTTCAGGATATTATCCAGGAGAACTTCCTCAACGTAGCAAGACTGGCCAACATTCAAATTCAGGAAATGAAGAGAACACCACTAAGATACTCCTGGAGAAGAGCAGCCCCAAGAAACATAATCATCAGATTCTCCAAGGCTGAAAAGAAAGAAAAAATGTTAAGGGCAGCCAGAGAAAAAGGTCAGGTTACCTACAAAGGGAAGCTCATCAAACTAACAGAGGATCTCTCTGCAGAAACCCTACAAGCCAGAAGAGAATGGGGGCCAATATTCAACATTCTTAAAGAAGTTTCAACCCAGAATTTCATATCCAGCCAAACTAAGCTTCATAAGCAAAGGATAAGTAAAATCCATTACAGAACTTAAACAAATTTACAAGAAAAAAACAACCCCATCAAAAAGTAGGTGAACGGTATGAAGAGACACTTCTCAAAAGACACGTATGTGGCCAAGAAACATATGAAAAAAAGCTCATCATCACTGGTCATTAGAGAAATACAAATCAAAACCACATTGAGATACCATCTCATGCCAGTTAGAATAGTGAAAAATAAAAAGTCAGGAAACAACAGATGCTGGAGAGGATGTGGAGAAATAGGAACACTTTTACACTGTTGCTGGGAGTGTAAATTAATTCAGCCATTGTGGAAGACAGCATGGAGATCCCTCAAGGATCTAGAACCTTTTGACACAGAAATACCATTTGACCCAGCAATCACATTACTGGTTTTATACCCAAAGGATTATAAATCATTCTACTATAAAGACACATGCACACGTATGTTTACTGCAGTATTAGTCACAATAGCAAAGATTTGGAACCAACCCAAATGCCCATCAATGATAGACTGGATAAAGAAAATGTGGCACATAGACACCATGGAACACTACGTAGCCATAAAAAAGAATGAGTTCATGTCCTTTGCAGAGACATGGATGAAGCTAGAAACCATCAATCTCAGCAAATTAACACAGGAACAGAAAACCAAACACTGCATATTCTCACTCATAAGTAGGAGTTGAACAGTGAGAACACATGGACACAGGGAGGGGAACATCACACACCAGGGCCTGTTGGGGGATGGAGGGCAAGGGGAGGGAGAGCCTTAGGACAAATATCTAATGCATGCAGTGCTTAAAACCTAGGTAACAGGTTGATGGGTACAGCAAACCACTGTGGCACATGTATACCTATGTAACAAACCTGTATGTTCTGCACATATATCCCAGAACTTATAGTTTAATAAATAAGAATAAAAGGGAAACTAATACATAGGGCATGGTCACATTTTGAGATGTTACGGTAAGTATTGTCATTAGAAAATGACAGCGAAGAAATGACTGTCTCTGATGTATGTTTTAAGGGTAGTTCTGGCTATGTGTGGAGACTAGATAGTAGAGGCAACACCAGACAGAAGGTGTTATCCTAACCCATGAAAAGTAACAGTGGCTTTAGCCATCATGGTGGTGGCAGTGGTGAAGAGGGGCGGGATCCTAGATGAATTTATTTCAAAGGTAAAGCCAACAGACTTGTTGACTGATAAAGTGAAACAAAAAACAAAGTCCAGAATGACCCACACTGAAAGAATGAAGCAGACATTCGTTGAGGTGAGCAAGGCTGATTGGAGGTGGGGGAAAGAACTGACAATCTCAAATTTGAAATCTCAGTCAGGTACCCCAAACACAAAACCCAAAGGGAGAGATCAAATTATGCTTGGTAATTTTCAGAAGAAATGCATGGGAAATATTTCTAAGACTCTTGGATCCCTAAGTCAAATCTGGATGATGAAAAGAATTCAAGCTGTGGAGAGATGGGATGATGGGTTTACAAGTGTGGTCTTTGCTGTGTGTTTTGTCTGCCTGTTTCTAAGAGGGAGCTGTTAGTTGTTGTGTGTGGTGTCCCCGCACCACCACTTCTGGCTGTTCCTACCTGCTTCTCCTCAGGCCAGGAGAACTGAGATGAGATAGGGAAGCCTTCCTCAAGCAACCACTCAAAGAGTTTATAAAATGTGAAACCTGCATCTAGAAAGCTTAAGTGAGCTGCATCTTCTCAGGAAATCTAGAAGTATGAGGCAAGTCAACAAACAACCTTGGTGGTCCAGAGAGGACACTGCTGTGCCTGGGCCTGCAATCCTGGTCAGGGCCAGGGATGTGTAAGTTTGCAATGGAGTCAATGCTGGCCAAGTGGAGGACAGAGGGATGGAGAGAGAGCCAGCATGGTGTTATCTGGGGCTCAGTTCGGTAAAACCACCAAAAGTTCAGAGGACCCCAACAGCTAGCCATAGGAGCTGGACACACAACGAAGGTCAAACTCCTAGAGACTATGGAGAATTGGAGCAGCAAACAACAGAGATGAATCTTTAGAGGTAAAAAGAACAGCAGGGGGGAGGGGCCCAGTGATATGAAAATACTACCTAAGTGAGTCCAGCTTAAGCAAACTCAGGTCCTGAGAGGCAAAGCCAGCCTGATCCTGTTCTGTTCCCCTTACCCCTCGACCCTGCCCTCTGCCCCTTGCCAGCAAGAGGGGAGCAGGAGAAACTGAAGTTCAAAAAGAAGATAGAGAAAAGAAATCAAACGTAACCCCTCTCAATTTACCAACTACAGATGTATTAGTTTCTTCATTCTGCTGTAACCAGAAGCTTAGTATCTTACAACACAAATTGATTATCTAACAGTTCTATAGGTCAGAAAGCCAACACAAGTCTCACTGGGATAACATCAAGGTGTTGGCACTGGAAACCCTTTCCAGCTTCTGGAAGCTGCCTGCATTCCTTGGGTCATGGTCCCACTCTCCATCTTCAAAGCCAGCAATGGTCAACTGAGTTCTTACACTTCCTCTCTCTTCCTTGAGGGTTTGTATTGGTTTGATAGAATTGTCCTAAAAAAGTACAACAGACTAGGTGGCTTGAACAACAGAAATTTATTTTCTTGCAGTTCTAAAGGCTAGAAGTCTGAGATCTGTGTTTCTGTCTCAAGGCTCCAGGGGAAAATCTATTTCCTTGCCCTTTCCAGCTTCTGGAAGCTGCCTGTATTCCTTGGGTCACGGTCCCACTCTCCATCTTCAAAGCCAGCAATGGTCAACTGAGTTCTTACACTGCTCTTTCTTCTATCTCTTCTTTCCCTCTCTTCTACAAACCTCTTCTACTTTTAGGGTCCTTGTGATTATATTAAACTCACCCAAGTAATCTGAGATAATCTTCCCATCTCAAGTTTTATAACTTAATCACCACGGTAAAAATCACAAATTCTGGGATTAGGATGTGAATACTTTTGGATAGGGCATTTTTCTATCTACCACAGCAGACTTCCAGCTTGAAGCAGGCCTGAGTTGGCAGAATAAAAAGAATTTGACATTAATCAGGTTCAGATTGGGCCATTTCAATTTCTGAATCAAGACTGTCTTTACTACCTGATATGGTTAGACCCCACCCAAATCTCATCTTATAGCTCCAATAATTCCCATGTGTTGTGGAAGGGACCTGGTGGGAGATGATTGAATCATGGGGTCTGGTTTCTCCTATATTGTTCTCATGGTAGTGAATAAGTCTCATGAGATCTGATGGTTTGATAAGAGGAAACCCAGTTCACCTGGCTCTCATTTCCTCTTTGCCTGCTGCCATCCATGTAAGACGTGACTTGCTCCTCCTTACCTTCCACCATGTTTGTGAGGCTTCCCCAGCAACATGGCACTGTAAGTCCCATTAAACCTCTTTCTTTTGTAAACTGCCCAGTCTCGGGTCTATCAGCAGCATGAGAATGGACTAATACACTATCTAAGATGGCCACTGGGCATTTCTAAATCCTAAGGTGAGCATAAAATTTGTGGGCTACTGGAGTTCATATATGAGACCAAGGAAGGTCTATAGAATAGATTTTAAAGAGATGGCTGAAAACCAAACATGAAGTATGTTTTAACTATGGCATGAGTTGGGCTCATTTATCATACCAATGACAAGTGGAATTGCAGATGTCAGACTCCAAGGGGAGAAAGTGGAGTTCATGGTTGAATAGACAAGGCTTGGGGTTGACAGAGAGGGATACACATTTGGGAGCATCAGCAACAGAGACAACATTTAAAGCACAAACTGGATGAGACTGTGTGAGGAATGAATGTAAATTAAAAAGAGGGGGCTTGAGGGTCTGTATTAGTTTGCTAGAACTGTGCTAAAAAAGTACAAATGACTGGGTGGCTTGAATAACAGAAATTTATTTTCTTTCAGTTCCAAAGGCTAGACATCTGACATCAAGATGCCAGCAGGGTTGGTTTTTACTGAGGTCTCTCTCCTTGGCATGTAGATACCATCTCTTCCATGCATCTTTGAATGATCTTTCCTCTGTGTGTGTCTGCATCCTAATTGCTTTTTTTTTTTTTTTTTGAGGCAGCGTCTTGCTTTGTCACACAAGCTGGAGTGCAGTGGCACACTGCAACTCTGACTCCTGGGTTCAAGCAATTCTCCTGCCTCAGCCTCCTGAGTAGCTGGGACTACAGACAGACATACACCACCACACCCGGCTAATTTTTTTGTATTTTTAATGGATACGTGGTTTCACCATGTTGGCCAGGCCTCAAGTAATACTCCTGGCCTCAAGTAATCCACCTGCCTCCACCTCCCAAAGTGCTGGGATTATAGGTGTGAGCCACTACACCTGGGCCTAATTTTTTCTTATGAGGACATCAGTCATACTGGCTTAAGTTGCACTCATATAACCTCATTTTACCTTAGTCACCTTGTTAAAGATCCCATCTCCAAATATAAGCATTTTCTGGAGTACTGGGTATTGGGACTTCAACTCATGAATTTGAAGGAAGACACCATTCAGCCCATAACAAGATCCCTGGTAAGACTCACTGGCAAAGGCTATTAGGATGGCCTTTCAGAGAAAAGAAAAGGTGAGTCCTGAGCCTGCTCAAGACCCAACCAAGACACTCCGCTCTGAGTTTTCTTCCTTTCCAGAAGCCAAGGAACACACAAGCTCCATGTCCCCAGAGTTAACCAAAAGCTCCACTTTTCTGAGTCAGTATGTGGAAGGAAGTGGCCACCAAACATGGATACCTGAAATCTCCATGTGCAGCCTGGGAACTCACAGCCAGCAAGTTTCTTCCTCAATCAGCTCAGCTTAACATCTCACTGGCATGTAGTATCACTCCCTATCTACTCCCTCTAATTGATAAGAAGGTCCCCATTTAAAAATTGCATCTTGATATCACCCTTTTATTAGGATGGATGGTAACCCAAAAAAAAAAAAAAACCAACTCAAAATCCAAAACAAAAACAGAAAATAGTAAGTGTTGGTGAGGATGTGGTCAAAGTGTAATACTTGTTTTTTGTACACTGTTAGTGGGAATGGAAAATGGTGCAGTCACTATGGAAAACACTATGGTGCATCCTGAAGTTAAAAACAGAATTAATATACCATCCACTTCTGGGTATATATCCAAAAGAAGGAGTTGAAAGGAAGGTCTCAAGGAGAGATATGTGTATATCCCTTTTTATGACAGTATTATTCACAAAAGCCAAAAGGTAGAACCAACCTAAATGTCCATTGATAAATGAATGGGCAAGCATAATGTGGTTTGTGCATATAATGGAATATTATTTTGTCTTAAAAAGGAAGCAAATTCTAACACATGCTACAATATGTATGAACCTTGAGGACATTATGCTAAGTGAAATAAGCTAGTCTCAAGAAGATAAATACTGTATGATTTTATTTAAATAAGGTATCAAGAGTCACTCATAGAAACAAAGTAAAACGGTAGTTGCTAGGGACTAGGGGGAGGGCACGTTGTTGCTTAATGTGTATAGAGCTTCAGTTTTGCAAGATGAGCAAGTACTGGAGATGGCTGCACAACAGTATGAGTATATATAATACTACTGAAGTGTAACTTAAAATCATTAATATAGTAATTGTTATATGTATTCTATCACAATTTAAAAATAAAATTATAAATACATTCTATTATAAAATAAAAATAAAATTCAAAGTCCCCCCCACCCACCCCACAATCAACTGAATAGACTCCGTCTTCTGGGGCAGGGCACTCCAAAGTTAACCTGAAAGACTGGTTCAGGCCATGATGAAAAGTGGGAGTTAGACATACCTCATTATACCACCCTCTCGTTTGGAATTCAGGAAAAGCTGACCAGCATTTAATATCAACACAGACCTTAAGTCTGATAAGAAACATTTACAATCTATTCTCTCTGGAGCTGCTACATGGAGGCTGCATCAGCATGATAAAACTTCGGTTTCAGCAACATTTTACCATAACTCAGACATTTCTTTCTATTGATAATAAGTCTTTCAACCAATTGCCAATCCTAAAATGTTTAAATCTACCTATAACCTGGAAACCCCACCACACACACACACACACACACACACACACACACACACACACACACACTTACTTCAGGTTGTAGCACCTTTCTGAATCGAACCAATGTATATCTTAATTGTATGTGATTGAAGTCTTGTGTCTCCCTAAAATGTATAAAACCAAGCTATGCCTAACCACCTTGGGCACATGTTCTCAGGGTCTCCTGAGGGTTGTGTCAAAAGCCAAGGTCACTTATATTTGGCTCAGAATAAATCTCATCAAATATCTTACAGAATTTGACTCTTTTCATTGACGCTATAATCTGATCCCAAAAGCTAGTGACCAAACTGAAGTGGCAGAGCCATTTCAATGCCACACTTAAATTATGCTTCCCTGACTTCCTGCTTTCTACATTGGACCAGTTTATCTGATTTAAATTTCATACTGTGGTCTCTTGGTAGAAAAGACTCTTGCTGTCATTGAAACCAGCAACAGTATCTTATTATTTTGCCCCAGTGCTGTATGTTACCCATTCAACTTAAAAATGCCCCACAGTTTGCCTGATAAATGCCTAAATTCCATTTGAATGCTAGAGAACTGGTATCCTGCCCCCTTGAATTAAGCCATGGATGGTTTATTTAGAGGCAAATATGAAGTTATTTCTTGTTCTCCCTTCACGGGCAGTGGTTCAATGTCAATGTCAATTTTTAAGGCTTGGTTTCAGAATCAACTAAACTACAAGAGGAATTGTGTAGTTTCATTGTGTTCCTTTCTCAAATTGGTATTTGTCACTCCGTTTCCTATACGATGTGGATGGTGACCCCCAAATAACACTAAGTGGAAACACTTGTTTTGTTGCCTCCTTCCTAGCTGTGTTCTTAATGCCTGCCTAGCCACTGAGATGTTTAGCATTTAAATGAGATTAAACCCATCTGTGGGTGCAGAAATGAACTAGGGCCCTTGGGTTCTCCGCAAACAAATATGTATTAAAAGGTGAGACTTTTGCATCCTAAACCATGTCAAAACCATCTAAAATAATAAATGAGCAACTTGACCAAGGACTGCCAGGAAAAAAGTTTCTGGAAAAGTCTTCTTTAGCCATGATTCCAAGGAAAAGAGTCAAGCACATAAATTACACCAAGGAAAGGTTGCTTTTTGGTTTGATTTATCTGCGTATTTTCAGGCACTCTTTAACTTTGAAGACAGGAAATAATAAAAGTTGGTAACACTCTTAGAGCATAAGGATAGGTTGGAAAGATTAAGATAAGGATAGAGGACAAGGGAACAGGGAGATGGGAGGAAAATAATAGCCTCTATTCTATCCTCCACTCTGGGTAATAGATCATGCTATCTCATGCTTGCAGGTAATGAGGCTAGTGTTGGCCAATGAGTGTGGCCAAGGAAGACAGATGATCTATAATAGACAGAATGAGTGTGTTAATCAGGATTATCCAGAAGAACAGAGCTGGTCGGCTATATAGGAGAGATTTATGTTAAAGAATTGACTCATACCATTATGCCATGGGCCTTAGTTCATTTCTGCGCCCACAGATGGGTTCAATCTCATTTAAATGCTAAACATCTCAGTGGCTAGTCAGGCGTTAGGAACACCACTAGGAAGGATGCAATAAAACAAGTGTTTCCACTTAGTGTTATTTGGGCGTCACCATCCACATCGTACAGGAAATGGAGTGACAAACACTAATTTGAGAAAGGAACACAATGAAGCCACATAATGGCATTTTGATGACAAGTCCAAAATCTATAAGGCAAGGCAGCTTACTGGAATTTCAGGCACAACTTGATGTTGCAGTCTTGAGACCAAAATCTGCAGGCTGAGAGTCTCTATGTTAAAAGTCTTGAGGCACAGTTTCTTCTTCCAGAAATCTTAATCATTCTTGTAAGTCCTTCAACGGACTGGATGACGTCCACTCACATTATGGATGGTAATCAACCCTGCTCAAAGCTTCCTGATCTAAGTGTTAATCACCTTCACAGCAACATCCAGCTAGCATTTGATAAAACAACTGGGCACCACAGCCTAGCCAAGTGGACATATAAAATTAACTACCA
This sequence comes from Cacajao melanocephalus, assembly GCA_963573385.1. Lineage (NCBI taxonomy): Eukaryota > Metazoa > Chordata > Mammalia > Primates > Pitheciidae > Cacajao > Cacajao melanocephalus. Next base: position 12,206 of record CAUYLG010014541.1, read on the forward strand.
CGAGGACTATCATTTTCTTAGTCATAGTTGTTGGTTACTGTAACCTTAGGTCACTATCTGCCCATGGAATCCACCAGTTGCCTTTGAATAATCCAACCAGTTATCCTCAGAGTAATAAGCAAATAATTCTGATTTTATTCACTCACCTCCTTGCATTTCTTCTCTGCAAAGAAGCTGGGAAAGAAGATTGAGAAAGAGATAGAGATGTTTAATGTGACTGTCTGAATGTGTGTATTTAAACGTGCTAATCCGAATTCACGAGGCAGTGTCAATGAACTTCAGGTGGCATTACCTACCACAAGGCCCCTTCTTGACCTCCTCTGTCTTATTGCTCCTGGAGCATTAGCATATTCATCTTAGGATGGATCAGACTCAAGGCATTGTCTTTTCTTTCACAGGCTGCATTTCTTATTAGAAACATCACATAGGGACCAACCCAGGGAAACCCTGGAAGCACAAAAGAAAACATTGAACACAGTCAGTGAGGGAGCATCAGGCTGGCAGCAGGTTGATAAAGTATTTCACATATAGCAGGGAAAGCTGTCATATTGAGCCCAGCTCCTCTCTCTGACACCAGAGTGCTTAGTGGTGGGCTCCCCAAAACACAGAGTAGAGAAAGCCTCCTTCTGTGCCTGTTTGAGCCAAGAGATATGAGTACAGAAAGGAGTCCTCACTCTTTTGACACATCCATGAGATCTGCAGTTTAACTGAAACATTGGTTATTAATTATTTGCAAGGGGCATGTTGGTCTCTTCTCACAAATTGTTTCTTTCTGACCTTTGTTTGGGGCACCATACGGCCATCTCAAAAAGCCTGCCCTTGCCTCTGTGACACCGGATGCTCCTGGTAGTTACACTTTTTGTAGTCATCACTGTTGCAGAAGGATGCCACATTTCTGTATTCTACTAGCTTAGCTTCAGAACCAAACCCATGTCGGGTGTCAAATCAGGTGTTCTTTTTGACTCACTCACTCTTTTTTTCCAAGGCAATGGAAAGGGGCCTTACTTAAGGCCAGGTCAAGAGATAATTGGGAATTCTGCAAAGCCCTAATGAGCACAGCCGGAAGGTCCTGGCTGTGTTCACACTTCCAACAGCCACTATGTGTTGACATGTCACACCACCAGTCCTGATTCTCCCATACCGAGGTCTCCCAGCCCAGGCAGGGCCTCCACTTCCCTCTGCAATTGCCTCACACCCTTGTCTAACCGTTAATTAGATGCCTCATTTCTTGGCATGTGTATGGGCTTGAGCCATCTGCTTATTGATCGCATCCTTCAGAATATATTGGATTTTAAGGAAGCCAGCCACAAAGCAGCTTCTGCTGCAGGTGGCCCATTGAGATTTCTCCAGAGTATACTCGAGAGTGTATAGTATGTGGTGACCTGTAGCCACGCACATGAATCAACAAGGCACAGACATACTGCCTGCAAAGCTCAGAGACTGTCACCATCATAATGTGATGCAAAAACAACACTCAAAATTCCTACCTGAAATCTTTCCACAATATTTGGTATTGCACAAAAGAAAAATATATGAAGTAGGCAGACAAGGTACACACTTACGGAGCCCTCTGTACCAAAGAGCGAATTGCCTAGCTTGCAGACAATCCTGAAGCTCACTCCTTCATGTCAGGTCATGTGTCTGAATCCTCCACCAGACGTTAGAGATCTGTTGAGGGCATGGACATCTGTCCATATCTGTGCCTCTAGCCTCTCTAAACTGCATGTTGGAACATGTGTGATTCTTGATGCTGCTCTTTAAACAGAAAACAGGGGAAATGCTTTGGATCTTTTAAATTCACTTCTGAATAAGAATGTCTGATATCCCTGGCATTCATCATAAACAAAACAACATTCTCATTTTTTTCATCCAGAACCTCTTTTATTCCTCCCTTTAACTCACTTCTTTTTGGATCACAGCAACTTTTCTTGGGTTAAGGTAAACCACCAGCATAAACAAAACAACAACAAAAAAAAACATAAACTTTCCTGGAGAACATTTGGGATTATTCTGCAATTAATTAAAATATCTCAGGATCCCTCCAAACTTCTTATGCAGAAGGGAAGATCACTGCAACACCTTCTTTCAAATGAATACCTGTTACCAGCATGATGCATCAGCCAGGTCCCCAGGGAGAGGTAAAAGGCCTCAGGTGAGGTGGAGGTGGAGCAAGATGGCAGAATAGAAAACTCCACTCATCATCTCCCCTGCAAGGACACCAATTTAACTATCCACACGCATTAAAAAACAGAAAAAACAACAAAAATAAAACAACAACAAAAACAAAATTAAAAAAAACAGCTTCATGAGAACCAACAATCAGGTGAGTCCTCATAGGACTTGGTTTTAACCTCAGAGGCAGGTTGTGATGTGGTGTGAAGAGCATCTCTGGGCACTAAGGGAGGGAAAGCCCAGCAATTGTGAGGCACTGAACTCAATGCTGTCCTGTTAGAGCAGAAAGGAAAACCAAAAGGACCTAACTCAGCTCATGCTCACCCACAGAGGAAACATTTAAACCAGCCCTAGCCAGAGAGGAATCACAGATTCCAGCCATGCAAACTTGAGTTTCTGCAAACCTCACCACCAAGGGCTATAGTGCTCTGTGTCTCCAAGTAAACCTGAAAAGCAGTCAAGGCCACACAGACTGCAACTCTTAGGCCAGACCTAGTGTGGAACCAGGCCCAGGGACAGTGAACTGGGGACATGTGACATACCGAGGCACAAGCTGGGGAAGCCAAGAGAGTCCTGGCATCACCCCCCAACCTAACCCCAGGCTGTGCAGCTTGTGGCTCCAAAAGAGACCCTTTCCTTCTGCTTGAGGAGAGGAGAGGAGAGGGAAGAGTGGGGAGGACTTTGTCTTATATCTTGGCTACCAGCTAAGCCACAGCAGGAAAGGGTCCCAGTCAGAGTTATGAGGCCTCTGATCCAGGACCTGGCTCCTGCATGACATTTCTAGACACATCCTGGCCCAGAAGGGAAGCTGCTGCCTTGAAGGGAAAAACTCGGTCCTGCCAGTACTCATCACCTCCTAATTGAAGAGCGAAGAGCCCGTGGGCCCTGAATAACCAGCAGCAATACCCAGGTATTATGTGGAGAGCCTTGGTGAGCCTCTGGACATGCTGGCTTCAGGTGAGACTCAGCACATTCCCATCTATGGTGGCTCTAGGAAAAGACTCCTTCAGCTTGAGAAAAGCAGAAGGAAAAGAAAAGGAGACTTTGTCTTGCACCTTAGGTACCGGCTTGGCCACAGAAGTGCAGAGCACGCAGTGGGCTCCTGGGGTCCCCAATTCCAGGACTTGACTCGTAGATGGCATTTCTGGACCAGCCTGTGGCCAGAGGGGAGCCCACTACCTTGAAGCGTGAGTCACAGGCCAGGCAGCATTCACCACAAGCTGACTGAAGAGCTTTTGGCCTTAAGGTATCATTGGCAGTAGTCCTTGTGACCTGTGGTGGCAGGGGCTACAGGGTGAGGCTCCTTAGCCTTTGGAAAGGGGAAAGAAGAGCAGGAAGGACTGTATCTTGTGGTTTGAGTGCCAGGTCAGCTGCAATCCGATAGAACACCAAGTCGACTTCTAAGGTTTTTGACTCTAGTCCCTGATTCCTAGATGGCACCTCTAGGCCTACCGGGGGCCTGGGAAACTTGCTGCCCTGAAGGAAAAGACAAGGGCCTGACTGACTTTGGCATCTGCTGACTGTAAAGCCTAAGGGCCTTGAGTGAACATAGGCAGTGGCCAGAGGGAGGTTACAGCAGACCTTGCCTGAGACCCAGTGCCGTGCTGGCTTCAGGTTTGACTAAGTGCCGTCACAAGGATGGTAGCCACAGGGGTGTTTGTGTCACTTCAAAACCAGCTTTAGGTGGCTCAGAACAGAGATAGAGAGATTCTGTTTGTTTGAGAGGAGGTAAGAGAACAAGAGTCTCTGCCTGGTAATCTAGAAAATTCCCCTGGATCTTGTCCAAGACCATCAGAGTGGTATCTCTGCTAGTCTGCAAGAACCACAGTGTTATTGGGCTTGGGTGCCCCCTTGGGTGCTTATATCACAACACTCAAGTCCTTTGAATATCTGGAGCCTTCCCAAGAAGGATGGGCACAAACAAGCCCAGATAGTGACAACAATAAACACCTAACTCTTCAAAGCCCAGACACCAAAGAACATCTACTAGCATCAGCAGCATCAAGGAAAACATGACCTCACAAAATGAACTAAATAAGGTAGTTATTTAGTTCACCAGGGCCAATCCTGGTGAAACAGAGATATGTGACCTTTTAGACAGAGAATTCAAAATAGCTGTGTTGAGGAAACTCAAAGAAATTCAATATAACACAGAGAAGGAATTCAGAATTCTATCAGGTAAATTTAACAAACAGACTGAAATAACTAAAAAGAATCAAGTAGAAATTCCGGAGCTGAAAAATGCAACTGGTCTATTGAAGAATGCATCAGAGTCTTTTAATAGCAGAACTGATGAAGCAGAAGAAAGAATTAGTGAGCTTGAAGATAGGCTATTTCAAAGTACACAGCCAGAGGAGACAAAAGAATAAAATACAATGAACCACACCTAAAGGATTTATAAAATAGCTTCAAAAGGGAAAATCTGAGAGTTATTGACCTTAAAGAGGGGTAGAGAAAGAGATAGGGGCAGAAAGTTTATTCAAAGGGATATCAGAGAATTTCCCAAATCTAGAAAAAGATATCAATATCCAAGTACAAGAAGGTTATAGAACACCAAGCAGATTTAAACCAAAGAAGACCACATCAAGGCATTTAATAATCAAATTCCTAAAGATCAAGGATAAAGAAAGGATTCTAAAAGAAACAAGAGAAAAAGAAAAAATAACATATAATGAAGCATCAATACTTTTGGCAGCAGATTTTTCAGTGGAAACCGTACAGGCCAGAAGAGAGTAGCATGACTTATTTAAAGTACTTAAAGAAGAAAATATATACCCCAGAATAGTAAATCTGGCAAAAATACCCTTTAAGCATGAAAGAGAAATAAAGATTTTCCCAGACAAACAAAAGCTGAGGGATTTAATCAACTCCAGACCAGTCCTATAACAAATGCTAAAGGGAGTTCTTCAATCAGAAAGAAAAGGATGTTCATGAGCAATAAGTAATCACCTGGAGATACAAAACTCATGGGTAATAGTAAGTACACAGACAAACACAGACTATTACAACACTGTAACTGTGGTGTGTAAACTACTTTTATTCTAAATAGAAAGACTAAATGATGAACCAGTAAAAAATAGTAACTAGAACAGTTTTTCAAGACACAGATAGTACAAGAAGATGTAAATAGAAAAAACAAAAAGTTAAAAAGTGGGGGGATGAAGTTAAGGTGTAGAATGTTGGCCAGGCATTGTGGCTTATGCCTATAATCCCAGCATTTGGGAGGCTGAGGCAGGCAGATCACTTGAGGTCAGGAGTTTGAGACCAGCCTGGCCAACATGGTGAAACCCCACCTCTACTAAAAATACAAAAATCCGCTGGGCATGCTGGCACATGACTATAATCTCCACTACTTGGGAGGCTGAAGTATGAGAATCACTTGAACCTGGAGGCAGAAGGAGCCGTGAGCTGAGATTACACCACTGTACTCCAGCCTGGGCAACAGAGCAAAGACAGTGTCTCAAAAAAGAAATGTGTAGAGTGTTTATTAGTTATCTTTTTGCTTGGTTGTTCATGCAAACAGTGGTTAAGTCACTACTGGGTTACAATAATGAGTTATAAGGTGGTATTTGCAATCCTCATGGTAACCTCAAAAAACATACAATGGATACACAAAAAATAAAAAGCAAGAAGGTAAATCATATCACCAGAGAAAATCACCTTCAGTTAACTGAATAAAGAGAGAAGGAAGAGAAGACCACAAAACAACCAGAAAACAATAACAAAATGGCAGGAAAAAGTCTTTACTTATCAATAGTAACACTGAATATAAATAGACTAAACTCACAAATTAAAAGACATAGACTGGCTGAATGAATGAAAAAAGCAAAATCCACTGATCTGTTGCCTACAAGAAACACACTTCACCTATAAAGAGACACACAGACTCAAAATAAGGCATGGAAAAAATCCAACTTGTCTGATATAAGCAGGAATCACTATACTTATATCAGACAAAACAGATTTTGAGACAAAAAGTATAAGAAAAGACAAAGAAAGTCACTATATAATGATAAAAGGGTCAATTCAGCAAGATAATATAAGAATAACAATTTTAGATATATGTGCACCCAACACTGGAGCACCAAGACATATAAAGCAAATATCAGAGCTAAAGAAAAAAATAGACTCTAATACAAGAATAGCTGGAGACTTCAACACCCCACTTTCAGCACTGAACAGATCTTCTACACAGAAAATCAACCAAGAATCATCAGACTTAATCTGCACTATAGGTCAAATGGATCTAATAGATATTTATAGAATATTTCATCCAATGGCTACAGAATTTACATTCTTTACCTCAGTGCAAGAATCATTCTCAAGCACAGACCACATATTAGATGAAAAGCAAATATTAAAATATTCAAAAAATTAATATAATACCAAGCGTCTTCTCTGACCACAATGAAATAAAACTAGAAATCAATAACATGAAGAATTTTGTAAACTATACAAACACACAGAAATTAAACAGTATGCTCCTGAATGACTAGTGGGTTCAAAGGAGAAATTAAGAGAGAAATCAAAAACTTTCTTGAGACAGATGATGATAATGGAAACATAACACACCAAAACCTATGGGATACAGCAAAAGCAGTACTAAGAGGGAAGTTTATAAATGCTTACATCAAAAAAGGGGAAATCCTTCAAATAAATGATCTAATGATGTGTCTTAAAGAAACAGAAAAACAAGAGCACACTAGACTCAAAATTAGTAAGTCATAAAGATCAGAGCAGAAATAAATGAAATGAAAAAATAATACAAAGGATGTATAAAACAAAAAGTTGTTTTTCTTTAAACAAAACTGACAAACCTTTTAGCTAAACTAATTTAAAAAAGAAAATATACAAATACATAAAATCGAAAATGAAATAGGAAACTTCACAACAGATAGTGCAGAAATTCAAAAGAACATTAGTGGCTGTTATCAGCCAACTATATGCCAATAAATTGGAATTTCTAGAAGAAATGGACAAATTTCTAGATACATACAACCCACCAAGATTGAACCAGGAAGAAATAAAAAACCTACAGACCAGTAACAAGTAATGAGATCAAAGTCATAATAAAAATTATTTCAGTAAAGAAAAGCCCAGGACCAAATGGCTTTACTGCTGAATTCTACCAAACATTTAAGGAAGAACTAATACTAATCCTACTCAAACCATTTCAAAAAATAGAGGAGAAGCGAATACTTCCAAATTCATTCTATAAGACAAGTATTACCCTGATACCAAAACCAGACAAAGACACATCAAAAAAAGAAAACTACAGGCCAATATTTTTGATGAATATTGATGCAAAAGTCCTCAACAAAATACTAGCAAACTGAATTCCACAACATGTTAGAAAGATCATTCATCATGACCAAGTGAGATTTATCCCTGAGATGTAAGAATTGTTCAACATATGTATATGAATCAGTGTGATACATCATATCAACAGAATAAAGGATAAAGGACAAAACAGAATAAAGTATAAAGGATAAAACAGAATAAAGGATAAAAGGATCATTTGAATTGATGCCAAAAAAATGTTCAATAAAATTCAATATCCCTTCATGATAAAAACCCTCAAAAAACTAGATATAGAAGCAACATAGCTCAACATAATAAAAGCCATATATGACATAGCCAAAGCTTTTATCAGATTGAATGTGGAAAAACTGAAAACTTTTTTCTAAGATTTGGAACATGATGATGACAAAGATGCTCACTTTCACCACTATTATTCAATATACTACTGGAATTCCTAGCCAAAGCAATCAGACAAAAGAAAGAAATAAAAGGCATCCAAATTGAAAAGAAAGAAGTGAAATTATCCTTATTTGCAAATGATATAATCTTCTATTTGGAAAAACCTAAAGACTCCACCAAAAAACTATTAAAACTGATAAACAAATTTAGGAAAGTTGCAGAATATAAAATCAACATACAAAAATCATTAGCATTTCTGTATGCCAATGAATAATGAAAGAGAAATCAAAAAAGTAATCCCATTTACAAGTATAATGAAACAATAAAACACTGATGAAAGAAACTGAAAACAACAAAAAATGGAAAAATATTCCATGTTCATAAATTGGAAGAATCAATATTGTTAAAATGTCCATATTACCCAAATCAATCTACAGATTCAATGCAATACCTACCAAAATACCACTGAACTTCTTCACAGAAATAGAAAAAACAATCCTAAAATGTATATGGAACCACAGAAGACCCAAATAGCCAAAGCTGTCCTAAGCAAACAGAACAAAACTGGAAGAATCACATTACCTGACTTCAAATTATACTACAGAACCACAGTGACAAATATAGCATGGTACTGGCATTAAAACAGACACATACACCAATGGAACAGAATAGAGAACACAGAAATAAATCTATACACCTACAATATGTGAATTTTCAACAAAGGTGCCAAGAACATACACTGGGAAAAGACAGTTTCTTCAATAAATGGTTCTAGGGAAACTGGATATTCATATGCAGGATAAAAGTAGACCCCTATCTCTGGCCATATACAAAAATTAAATCAAAATGAATTAAAGACTTAAATCTCAGACCTCAAACTATGAAATTACTACAAGAAAACATAGGAAAAACTCTCCAGGACATCGGTTTGAGTAAAAATTTCTCTAGTAATACCCAAGAAGCACAGGCAACCAAAGCAAAAAGTGGAAAAATGGGATCACATTAAGTTAAAAACCTTCTGCACGGAAAAGGAAACAATCAACAAAGTGAAGAGGCAGCCTACGTGATGGGAGAAAATATTTGCAAACCACCAAACTGACAAAGGATTAATGACCAGAATATATAATAAACTCAAACAACTCTATAGGAAAAATATAATAATCTAATCAAAAAACTGAGCAAAAGGTTTAAATAGACATTTCTCAGAAGAAGACATGCAAATGGCAAACATGCATACAAAAAGGTACTCAGCATCATTGATCATCAGAGAAATGTAAATTACAACTACAATGAGTTATCATTTCACCCCAGTTAAAATGGCTTATATCCAAAAGACAGGCAGTAACAGATGCTGGCAAGGATGAGGAGGAAAGGGAACACTCCTACACTGTTGGTTGGAATATAAATCAGTACAGCCACTATGGAGAACAGTTCAGAGGTTCCTCAAAAAAACTAAAAATAGGGCTACCACATGGTCCAGCAATCCCATTGTTGGGTATATACCCAAAAGAAAGGAAATCAGTGTATGCAAGAGATTTCTGCACTCCCGTGTTTGTTCCAGCCCCGCTCACAATAGCTAAGATTTGCAAGCAACCTAAGTGTCCATCAACACATGAATGGCTCGAGAAAATATGGTACGTATACGCAATGGAGCACTGCTCAGTCATAACGGAGAATGAGATCCTGTCATTTGCAGCAACATGGATAGAACTGGAGATCATTATGTCAAGTGAAATAAGCCAGGCACAGAATGACCAACATTGACAATAGGGTGACTATGGTCAATAATAACTTAATTTCCATTTTAAAATAAGTAAAAGAGTGTAATCAGATTATTCTTAAAAGAAAGGATAAATGCTTGAGGGGATGGATACCTCATTTTCCATGATATGATTATTACACAACGCATGCCTGTATCAAAACATCTCATGTACACCATAAATATACACTCCTATTTTGTACCCACCCAACCCAAGAAAAAAGGCCTCAGGCATCAGGAAAGGATGGCCTCCACAGATCATTTGTAAGTAAATTCTTTGCTGGCCTCCCATAAACAAGGACCACCAATTATAACTGTGGGCCTACAAACTAAGCCTAGCTCCTAAAACTAAAGTTTGTTGATTCCACACTGATGTCATGACAAACTTCTTCCCAGGTGCAGAACAAAGACATCTATACCATGGACTCTTCCTTTACTCTCTTTCTCTCCTCATTTGCCTTTTCTTACGGAAAATGTAGTATTTGCCTAACTGCCTACCTGCCCTTCTTTCCACATGCCTTCCCCTTTCTAAGGAAATGTATAAATACTAAACCTTCCAAAATCCTCTTTGGAAAAAGCCCCAGATGTATCTGGGGCTCATGTTTTTCCCCAGATGTACCCTAAGCAGTTTAATAAACCTTGATGATTGACGCTATGCCTCAGTCACTCGTTCTAGTTGTCACTGAATTCTGGTTCCATTCCTCCCTTTAACTCGATTCTTGAGGATCCCAGACAACTGTTATCTGGTTAAGGAGAAACACCAGAGTACACAAAGTAACATAAACTGTCCTGGAGCACTTTTGGGATTGTTCTTCATTTCTTGCCAAAGAGCTTTCTTCCAGAGACTCTGGCAGGGCGCAAGGTTGCAAGAACATAGAGAGCAGCCATAGAAACCAAGCCTGCAATAAACAAGGCCTGGAGTCAGGGCCACAGTGCAACCCTGACCCCTGACAAGGATGGCTATCAGGCCCTGTGGGTGTCCACAGCTGGGTGGCAGGTTGGCTGAGTGACAGGAAGCCACCTTTGATCCTTACCCTGTGCCCTCAAATTCCAAGTTTAGAAAGAAGGAGCTTTCTTAGAAAAGACTAATGCAGTATCTTGAGGAAAGCTTAGCATTTCAGGCCAGGCGCTGTGGCTCACACTTGTAAACCCAGCACCGTGGGAGGCTGAGGCAGGTGTTCGAAACAAGCCTGGCTAAGGTGGTAAAATCCCATCTCTACTGAAAAAAAAAAATTAGCCAGGTGTGGTGGTGCATGCCTGTAATCCCAGCTACTTGGGAGGCTGAGGCAAGAGAATCACTTGAACCTGGGAGGCAGAGGTTGCAGTGAGCCGAGATAGCACCACTGCACTCCAGCCTGGGCAACAAGAATGAAACTCTGTTCAGGGGGAGGGGTAGGGGATGGGAGAAAAAAAGAAAGTTTGGCGTTTCAAACTTTTAAACAGGTCAAGTTCGTGCATACCTTGTCTAGATTAGTCAGTAGATACAAACAGTTCAGCTGATTTCATATAAGGCAAAGAATGGGAGTTTGGAGGTCCCTGTGAGAGTTTTGTAAGTTTTCATAGGGAAGGGCCAGTTGCTGCAGTTGGCCATTTCCTGGAACACAGAAAGGTTTCTTGACAATGGCTTGGGTAAAGCTGAACGTTGTCAGACCTCCCAGAGTTGGGTTCACCTCTCAGGGCTTCCTTATCTTGTCTGCAAAAGAAGATGAGCAATAATAGCTTGATTTCCACACCTCACGTTGAGATTATGAGGATCAAATGAGATCCTGTTTGTGAAAGTATTTTACAGCCTGTAAGGCATCCTATTAATAAAGTCAGCTGTTGTTATTATCTCTGATAGTGGCTATTCAGCTCCCTTGCTCACAACAGGTTCCAGAGATCACCCTGGCTGACATTATTGTCATAACATCTCCATACTTCCTGGCCAGAGGCCATGAGTTAGCTGTGTGAGCAGTGGTGGGGCTCCTTAGTAAACCTAGATATGAGACGTGACTTCCCCTCAGAGCCCATTTCCCAGTCTGCAAAATCCAGCTAAAGAAGTTGCCCTGGGCAGGTAATGGAGCCACAGCAAAATATTTTGTCCACCCAAGGAGCTACTCAGCTGCTTATACAGAGGCGTAGGACCTCACAGAAGGCATTCACCACACAATAAGATAGACAAAGCAAGCACCTGGGAGAGGCTTTGCATCCTCAGAGGGCTGGGCTCCTAAATCACTTTTCCTTCAAAGGGCTGCATGGCTCAAGTCAGAGATCCAGATCACTGTCGTTCAGAGGCAGGAGCCGGGAACACCTTGCAGCAGGTGTGGCATCGGAACGACTGCAGGAGAAGTGTGAATAATGCTTTGGTCAGCAAACCAAATAAAGATGCCTGGAGAGCAAAGCTTTTTCAGAAACCCAGGGAAGAAAATCAATGTTCCTGGGAAGGAGAAAAGGGAAAATCTACAGAAACAGAAATGAGTGGTATGTAATGCAATTCGAAGATTTGTTTTTCCTCCCCTCAAGCAATTGACTCAATAGAGAGTAAAACCTAAAAACCTCTGGTTAGAAAAGTGAAGATTTCCCTAGAAGAACCAGCTGGTTCTCGTATTCACTGGCTACCGGTTGACTGGGCCACTGCTGGTGTCTGGGCCTGTTTTTCTTTTGTTTTTATTTTTTGGGTTTTTTTTTTTTCTGATTTATAAAAGTAAAGCTGATATGAATCTTCCAAAAATGGGACATCAAGTTCAGATTTGAAAAGAATGCTATGTGAGTTTTTAAATTATTCTTTCTGCTATAAATAAAATCCAAGTGAATAGGATCATTTCTGTATTTGACTTCATAACTGAATATAGGAAACTGCTTTTCAACAGGGTCTTGAGCACCAATGTGCAACCTTCAGAAATTTCTAGAATATTAGACAGAATATCCATTTTTGCATTTAAGTGATTGTGATAAAGATATGTATGGCCTTCCTTAAATGATCAGATCTAGAATATGAATTCCTCATTATTATATTATTGATGTTGGGGGCCAGGTCTTAATTACCTTTGCATGCCCACTACTATGAATACAAACATTCATTTTCAATACTGAAAGTGGCATCACTATTTGTCACATAAACTACTGACCACTCTGGCCCACCTGTTTCTCCATCAATATACACATTGTTTTAACAACTGATTTTCCATCACATATATGACTGAAAAAGGCCAAATATCTTCAAACAAATACAAAGACTACACAAGGACTTACTTTACCAGATCTTCCTCATATTTTCCTTGTTCTTATGCCTGTGAGACCTAGCAATCCAGGGAAATGATGGACAGGTAGTGCTTTCTGTCAAACAAGTGAGAAATAGTCTCCTAGAAAAGACTGTATTAAAAACGACAGGTTGAATGTTGACTGTTGTCAACAGCATTTACTATTAAAATGTCCCACCTCATGAAAAACAAAAGAATAAAGCTCCTGGCTAAATGAATGAAATGTTAAGAGTGCCATGTTTATAACATGGTTCTGTTTATCATTCCTCATCTCTTCAAATCAACTGAGTATGATGAAGTCAAAAGTTAGACAAGGAAACAATGGCTTTTAACTGTGATTTCACTTTGATGTGTTTGTTCACTAACCAGGAGCCCTGGGGGTTAGCCTTTCTCTTGTAGTCATTGATCCTTTAAGATCTGAAGGCTTTTAATAAAATTGAGCTGACCAAGGCCTAATGTTTTGGATAATTTGTTTAAATCACAGACTGCCTCCCAGATTGTAATGGAACTCCTTACATCTATAAATGATGACAAGGAAACAGGCCCAAGATAACTGAATTTCTAGCTGTTTTTTTATTTGAACAACTGACTGGGCCATTTTTGAAGAATCAGATAACTTCTGAACTGGCAACGTAAGATTACTTCCTCACTAGATATGACTTTTGTGCCATGTGAAGAAGAAAAAATGATTACATTATTAGGAAACTCACGCGAGACATGCCCTATATATCAGCATCCTAGCTGGCCTTGCCAAGAAAACCCGAACCAGTAGGCATTATCCTGCCCTCTGAAAGAATCTTAATTGTAGTTCATTCAGGTCACATTGGTTTCTTTGCTTTTGAAACAAAAAGAGAATGAACTGAAAGATAGTCACTAGAAGGAGGATGGTTTTATGATTTCTCCTTAAGCTTCATCCATGGGAGCAGGCTAACTTCCTCATCACAAATGCGAGCTGCCTCTACACTATTTGCCAATATTTCTTGTCATTTCTCCAAACTAATTTCATGATTGACTTGTAATTCAGTAAAAAGTATTTTATGAATCAGTTGTTTTCTAAATTACATTTAAAAATGGCATAACTGTCTTCTTGAAGAACAATCATTTTTAAGACCTGAATAGAATACTTCTCTGAATTTTAGCAGAATTTATCCTACAATTAGCATAACAGGTAGGCCTATTTTTCTGTACAGGGCCCACTGCAGGATTCAAACATTTGCATCCTATCTGTAACTATTCTGCTAGTGTGTTTTATTCTGTCCTAGTAAATCTGTTTCCTAAGTAGACAACAAGAATGATCTAAACAAGAAAGTAGAAAATTGTGGTAAAATAAAGGGAAAAGTATTAAATTTGGAATCAGGAGACCCATTCTTCAGTCCTGACTTTACTATATTCTGCTTATAGACCCTTGAACAAATAGTTAAACATTCTCAATCCCCCATAAAAAAAAGATGAATAATACCTAATAATGGTCTTTTATAAGGCCAAACAATATAATAAATTTGAAAGCTCTTTGATAACTATAAATTTCTCTGAACAAAGGACACCTTTGTTCTTACAACTGAAGACAAGTTAATGAAAGAATATTAATATAAGCCTTAGGATCAGACACATCTAGATTCAAAATCTGACTCTAAGAGTGACGGATAAGTGGCGTGGTACACTGAGGTAGACGGAATTAAATTTCCCCCAAGACCTTCAGCCCTAATCCCAGTGACTAGGAATATGTAAGAACACATCCAGGGAAAAAGGAAGTTTGCAGATGTTATTACGGTTACTAATCAGTCAACCTTAAATTAGTAAGATTGGAAATTATGGAGATGAGTTTAATATAATCACACGAGCTCTTTAAAAGCAAGTTTTCACTAGCTAGTAGCAGAAGGAGGAGTCACAGCGATTGGAAGCATGAGGAGGATTTGATGAATGGTTGCTATCTTTGAAGATAATGTAAAGGTTAAAAGGAACTCAAAGTGATCTCTAGAAGCTGAAAGCAACCCCTGGTCAACAGCTCACAAGAAAACAGCAACCTCAGTCCTACAACTGCAAGGACCTTGATTCTGCCAACAACATAATTGAGCTTAGAAGTGGATTCTTTCCCCAAGCCTGAGTTAAGAGCCTAGCACAGCAATACCCTTCTCTGGGCCTGAGACCCTGAGCAGAGAACCCACTGAGTCTGCCCAGACTGCCGATCCACAGAACTGTGAGAAAATAAATGAGTGTTGCTTTAAGCTACTAAGTTTATGTTAATCTATTTGACAACAGTAGAAAACCTATACAGGCAAGTTTAAGTGAGTTAAGTATAGCCCACCCAGTGGCTGGTATGTAGCAGAAGAGGAACCTGTAAAATATTCATCCATTCCTTCTTTTAGAACCCCATTTCCCCAACTTTAATGTGTTCATGAATCACCTAGGGATCTTGTTATAATATAGATTCTTATTCAGTAGGTCAAGGTGGAGCCTGAGACTGTGCGTTACTGAGAAGCTCCCACACTGTGCTGATGCCAATGCCACTCATTAAGAATCACACCTGGTGGGGCAGGGCTATGGAGCTCACTTCCACCAGTCAATCTGAACCCTGACTGTACATAGAATCCTTTGGGGGAACTTTTAAAATGCTCAGAAGCCTGGATTCTGCTTGTAATTTTATTGGTCTCAGGTGAAACAGAGGAATCAGTATCTTTTTAAAAATTCTTAGCATGAATCTCCTCTGAAGCCAGGGATGAGAAGTATTGCCCAAGACTTCTGCTACTCAAAGCATGGTCCTCGGACCAGCAGCACTAGTTTTACCTGGGAGCATGTTAAAAATGCAGATCTCCACTCCAGACCTATTCAACTGGAATCACTGGGAGTAAAATGCAAGAATCTGTGCTTTCAGTAGCTCTCCAGATGATTCTAATGCTTGCTGGAGTGTGAGACGCATTGTCTTAGAACAATACTCCAATTTCACAGGTGTAGAAATGAAACCCAGAGAGATTAAACGATTTTCTAAGACAGAAACTGGAACACTATAGCTTGTAGGACAAAACTGGCCAGTTGCTGCTATTGTAAACCAAGTTATATTGGAACAAAAGCCATACCCATTCACTTACGTGTTATCTGTGTCTACTAGTGGCAAAGTGCAGGAGTAACAACAAAGACCAAATGGTTTGCAAAAATGAAAATATTTACAATTTGACCCTCAAAGAAAAAGTTTGCTAGCCAGGCACAGTGGCTCATACCTGTAATCCTAGCACTTTGGGAGGCCGAGACAGGTGGATTGCCTGAGCTCAGGAGTTCAAGACCAGCCTAGGCAAGATGGTAAAACCTGTCTCTACTAAATTAGAAAAAATCAGCTGGGCTTGGTGGCAGGTGCTTGTAATCCCAGTTACTCAGGAGACTGAAGCACGAAAATTGCACGAAACCCCAGGAGGCAGAGGTTGCAGTGAGCCAAGATCACGCCACTGCACTCTAGCCTGGACAACAAAGAGAAACTCTCTCAAAAAAAAAAAAAGTTTGCTGACCCCTGCTCTAAGAATACACTTTAAATTAGTGGGAAAAAAAGGCAGAATACTAGCTGTTTTGAGGTAGTAACTGATGCAGACATAGAGGATGCAGAACATTCAGTTAAATAATCACTGGGATCTGTTTCATTCCTATGTTTTCAGGGCAGTCAGGGCTGTGGGGCCTGATCCTGGTCATTGGTCTGGAGAAAGTAAGGTGTGACAGCAAAAACTCTCAGGAAGATGAACACCATCTTGTGAGGAAGGATCAGCCTCAAGTGAAGTCTTTGAAGATATCCAGTCATCCTCTGGCTAAAGGAGGTCATGGTTCTTTAAACTCTTTCTAGAAGCCTCCTGCTTTCACAGCACACCTTGAGTTGACAGTTGGCTGATCAGAGGGTACCATTTTCTTTTAGGGTTGTCAATGCAGTTAACAAAACCCAACATAGGCTGTGATCCTAATAATTATGTTTACACTCACACAGTTTTCCAAGTCCGGTAACTAATGGCCATCAGGAATCACCTGTGGTCAAAGAATTTAACATAAATTTAGCAGCTTGAAAGAGTGCTCATTTATTTCCAACTCTGTAGGTCAGAAGTCTGGAGGGCCTTAACTGTGCTCTCTGCTTAGGGTCTCGTAGACCAAAATCAGTGTTGGCAGAGCTGGGCTCTTCCCTGGAGGCTGTGGGGGAGAATCTACTTCCAAGTTCATCGAGCTTACTACAGCAAAGAGAAGAAACTCCAGAGAACTGAGAGTTGAACACACCCATGGACAGTGGTCAGACCGGAGGTAACAATAAGACTCTGACCCACAACCTCTGTAGCAATCAGCCCAAAATGACCAGAACATGATTAATATCTCACATATTTAATTTTTGCCCACTTCCAATTCAGGACAAACCAAAAAAGGTCAAAGATGCCTCCAACCAATCACATAGCCTACCCTGCTTCTCGCTGGCCACCTCCATCTTCTCCAGGCCAACAGCCTCCAACCAAGGCACACCTGAAAACATCCCTTTTGCCCACTGTAAAACTCTCTCACCTCCCCTGCCTGCCTTTGAGTCTCTGCCAAACACCAGTAATGGTGGCTGACTCCTTTGCTACAGCAAGCTCTGAATAAATCGCCTTGCTCGTTCTCAGTTTGGGGGGGGTCTGTCTGTCTTTATTTCTGTAGGACTGTAGGATATCTTGGAAATTGGGAATTAAGAGAGGATTTTTATAGAATTTGACCTTGTGCCAGGTGATTGGAGGGAGAGTTGAAGAAAACAAAGACAGTTCTAGACTGAATGCGGTTAGGGTGTGTGAACAATTCAGTGATTTGGGATCCTTGGTAATTTTTAATTAGGAGGCAGGAGGATTGAATCACAGATAAAGGTGCAATCAATACAAAGTGATAGCCTCTTATGCTCCTAAGAAGAGTGGCATGTTTAGTTATTTGGAGGAAAGCTGCAGGGTGTCCTTCTCTCTATCTTGTTTCCTTCACAGCCATGAAGCAGTCTTGTCTGTCTTGTTCTGTGGTGGTGACAGAGTATCCTTGTCTAATTATTGCTTATATTCTGTGAGTGTTATGCATGTTCACTTGTACTATCAGGAACTAGCTATTAGCTGTCAGCTGCCATGGCCATTCTTCATGTTCTCTTTGTTCACGTGGTACCCTATCACCTACACCAGAGGTCAGTCAATGGAAGATAGCAAACATTTTAGGCTTTGTAGGCTACATACATCTCTGTTGCATAATCTCTCTCTCTCTCTCTCTCTCTCTGTCTCTCTCACCCTGTGTGTGTGTGTTCCAACCTTTAAAAATGTAAAAACCATTTTAAACTCACAGGCCATACAAAAATAGGCGATGGGCTCTGTTTGCCAGCTGCTAACCTAAGTCAGTGCATTACCTTCCATCTGTGCCACACATCACTCTACCACAGGCAAGAGCCATAGTAACGTGAAGCTGTTGCCTACCAAGGATTATCACCAATCCTCATCACCAGCAATGGGGTCTGAATTCCTCTTTTGACTTTTAAGTAATCCAACTCTTCCCAGACTGACTCTCTTATCCGCAGTTCCCTCCAAAGTTGAGCTGCAAGTACTTTAGTGGGAAGGGTGAGCAAGAGTGAGAGAAAGCAAAGCAGAGGAGAGAGTCGCCCTAACTCTCTAATGATGTTTCAGAGACTTGGCCGCCACTACAGGCAACCAGCTGCTCAATTCTGCAGACCTTTTTCCCAGAGGAGGAAAGGAGGAAGTGTTTCTCCATTAGCTTCTGACCGCCTCTGGTCACAAGCTGCCCACAGGGAAATAACTCTGGTGCACTCATGAGCACTAAGCAGGGGCTAGTGGCCGTGCTCCATGCCATGCCAATGGGGAAGACGGCAGCACAACGCAAAGGCTATGTGTGTCAGCCTGGGGTGAGTACTGTCAGTGATACCTGCTGGAAGGTGCTGGAACTGGGGCACAACAGGTTACTCAGTAGCCAAAATGAAAGAGTTAACACTTAGAGGATTTGAAGTGGTGCTTGAAGAGGAGCTAAATGCCTTCTACTTCAACCATTCCCCCTGAGCCGACTACTACATAAAAAACATCAAGGGGAACTTCCCCCAACCCCTGCAGAGAATCCCTAGGAAATTCTTGTAAAATGAGGTCAGAGAAAATTAGAGGATGCACTCCAGAAATCCTCACTTAGTCCTAGCTACTCAGGAATCCTATGCATGATGTATCCATAGCTCTGGCCACTGCAGACTGCTGCCCCTTCCTGATGAAACTCTGGCTCCACCCTTGATGTCCACAGCTCCTCCTATCCCTGGTTTTCCTCTCACCTTACTGGCTCCCACTTCCCTGACTGTTTCCAATCTGTTTCACATGTTTCACATCTGTGAGTATGCTGCTGAACTGGAAATGTTGATGTGTTCAGAGAGCTGGCCACCACCACAGGAAACCAGTTGCTCAATTCTGCAGACCTTTTTGATGTCTCCCAGGAGTCTTTCCCAGGTTCTCCTTTTTTCTCACTCCAAATGTCCTCCCAAGGGACTGTGACATGTATGTTTATGCTTTAACCACAACCTGTGGACAGGCGACTCAAAAATGCATGTCAACATTTTTCAGATAAACCACCGGACACCGGATCTTACCTCTATTTCCACACCAACAAGCATACTGAAGTCATAACTGTACGTATCTGCAAGAATAGGCCTGAACTACCATGGAGGAAACCTGAACGGCCAGGAAACATTTTTCCTTAATTAGTCCAGCCCCAGAGGAAAGAGGAACAGAAGCATCCAGTATTGAATGAGTCCCTTGACTCATTCAGCAACCTGTGACCCAGCCATCACTATCACTGATGGTGGCCAACAGCCAGCCTCACCTCAGGTCTCTCCTCTGTGAAACCACCTCAGGAAGGGAGCAACAGAGGTCATTCACTGAAGGTGTGAGATTTTGCTTTATTCAGGCCTGAGCTAACAGAGCTGTGGTGGCCTCCTTTGATCACAGCACCCATCGAGGACTGGGTAAGAAGGTGCTATGAAGGAAAGAATGCATTTTTGCTTTCAATAACAAGAAACAAATTTGGAGGTAGGAAAGACAAAGTGTGTGAGGTGTGTGTGTGTGTGAGAGAGCACTGACAATTTGAATTACGGTCTCAGCTAATACAGGGAATGCAGGAATGGAGAAAGAGGAAATGGAAATAAGAGGGAATACTTCTGTAATTGCATTTTAAAAAATAAGATACACATCTTATTACGAGCTGAAATGTGTCCCCCTCAAATGTATATGCCTTGCCAGTACCTCAGAATGTGACTGTGTTTGGAGATAGGGCCTTTAAAACAGTAATGAAGGTAAAATGAGGTCCTATGGCTCTACCCTAACCCGATATGACTGATACCCTTTTAAGCGGAGAGTAAGACACACATACACAGAGTGAAGACCATGTGAGGACACAGGGAGATGACAGCCACCTGCAAGCCCCAGAGAGAGGACTTAGAAGACACCAACCCTTTGGACACCTTCATCTATTATAGAACTCACGGCTTCTGGAACTGCAAGGAAATAAATCCCCAATGTTGAAGCCACTCGGTCTGTGGTACATTGTCATGCCAGCCCGAGCAGACTAATACATCATCTTATCTCAGGGTTCCTGATTCAGAGATTACCTTATTCAAAAGGAAATGAATTTTTTTTTTCACATAAAAGATTTATATCCCTACTGAAGACTAGGCTGAATGAAGTCTCTGGAAAATCTAATGCTGAAAAATTCCAGTTAAGACTTCCCTCCCAGCCAGGAGCGGTGGCTCACGCCTGTAATCCCAGAACGTTAGGAGGCCAAGACAGGGGGATAACAACATCAGGAGTTCAAGACCAGCCTGGCCAACATGGTAAAACACAAACAAAACAAAACTAACAAAAAAAAAAAAAAAAAAAAAAAAAAAAAAAACAAAACTAGCTGGGCATGGTGACCCACGCCTGTAATCCCAGCTACTTGGGAGGTTAAGGCAGGAGAATCGCTTGAACCTGGGAGGTGGAGGTTTCAGTGAGCAGAGATTGCGCCATTGCACTCCAGCCTGGGTGACAGGGTGGGGCTCTGTCTCCAAAAAAAAAAAAAAAGACTTCCCCCACTAGTTCATGCCTCCATAATTTTAGGGACAGTGTGGGGAACTCCTGTTTCCCACCCAACCCTTGGAATGAGACCCTCTCTCCCAGCAATGGAGCAGACAGAAAGGCTGCTGACCTGCTGCAACCTCCCTGGTGCAGCTGAGATTCCGTATGTCTCTTTATTATAAATAGCACTTATTGCCATGGGTACTTACATAATCTGAAAAATGAACTCTTTTCAAAGGAATGAATTAGAAAGGCAATGTGGAAAAATGTAGCAACCAATTACTGTAAGAAACTCCCTTCTTTTCTCCCCTTTTGGCTTATCTCATTAAATCAGGCAGTTTATATACTGAATCTTCCAATTTAAAAAAAATTAATTATAAGTGCCTGAAGGTGTTGAAGCCCTGATGTTTATGATACTACACACCGGACAAAAACAAAAGGATGGCTGATTTCCCAACCAGGCGACTTAATTTCCCAATTATCTTCCTTAGGCAAACTGTGGATCTAAATATAACATATTGTAACCTTTGCCATTTTTCTGCAGGGCTGATGCATCAATGCCTTCATCTCTTGTTTTCTCTTTTCTGCTCAAGAAAACAAAGTTGGGGGTGGTATCTGGATGCTTGTCAAATAAGGCAGTGCTGCATTAAAAAGGAAACCACTTAATATTACCCAGCCAGTATCAATGAGAGGAAATGGAAGGGCTTGAGCTCCCCATGCTGTGGACACTGGGAACTAATGAATTAACGCATTTGGATTTAGACCCTTTAGGCTGCATCTCTGAGTGGACTACGGCTGACTCACGGGAAGCCCCTGCTTGTTATTTTAGGGTGATGCTAATTCACAGGCCACGAAGCCTCCACTAAGCAGAGTGTTCACGGCAGCTGATGGCAGCCCAGGGAGCATCTGGAAGTGGCCCGTTCCCTGAGAAGGACTCCACGCTGCTGGGTGTGAGGATGGGATGCAGCAGAAACTGAGTGTGGGTGACTTCCAGGGTCAACCTCCTTTCTCAGCTCCAAAAGCTTCCTGAAAAGGTCCAACTGCACATCCTGAAGCTGTCTTTTCCTTAACATCATCCAGAGCCGTCAAGTCTGGCTCTTCAGTTGTTCTGTGTTCAAATCGTTCTGACCCTCTCTACAACAGGAGAAACCATTTAGGGTCTGCCAAACCCCTCCACATGATGCTCCAGCCTCTTCTGTCCCCCGGGACCACCTCGTCCATGCCTACGATCCAAAACTTCTTCCCTTTCCTCATGCTTGGATCTGTTTTTGCCAACATTGTTTGAATTTATATTTTTGCTTGTGCCTCATGTTGTGGGCTGAACTGTGCACCTCCTGCCACCAAAATGCATATATTGAAATCCTAACCTCCCAGTATCTCACACTGTGACCTTATTTGGAGGCAGGGTCTTTAAAAAGGGGATTAAAGGTAAATGAAGTCATTAGGGTGGACCCTAATCCAACAAACTTGTGTCCTTATGAGAAGAGATGAGGACACAGAGAGATAACAGCCACCTACAAGCCACGGAGAGAGGCCTGAGGAGGAAGCAAACCTGCAGCTTGACTTCAGACTCCAGTCTCCAAAACTGTGAGAAAATAAACCTGTTGTTTAAGCCATACAGACTATGCTACTTCATTACAGCAACCCTACCAAACCAGCCATATCAGCACCCTTCTAAGACATAATGTCTAATTTTTCTTCTTTTTTTGGACTCCTATTCCAACTATGTTTAAGGGAAAACTCCTGCATGATGCCTTCATCCCTTGGGACCAGGGGCAATAACCAGAATATTTTAAAACATTTATAGTATGGGCACTGTTCAACCAGAATAGATTGCAGTTATAATGATGGAGCCATCATGACCCATCCACTAATAAATGGTGAGCAAATCGAGAGGTTCCTATTCATGCAGCTGGGCAGCTGTGGCCACCCCCATACCTATCTCCCTCTAGTGGGAAAGAAGCATCCTCATTCACTCACTTCAGTAGGGGCTGGAAACTTCCACATCACCCTTGATTCTTTTTTCTCCCTTGCATTATTTGTGATCACTTCTTACCAACCCTATTTTGAATGTTCCCCATTACTCCTACTTAACTTCAGTTTGTTCTATCTCATCTGCACCCTGCAATGGCTTACTTACTGGCTTTCTTCCATCCCATCCAACCTTACCACTTATTCTAGAGCTATCACGCCAACGGACAGTCCCAACAGAATTCCCTCCTTCCTCAAAAACACAGCAAGCAGTTTCCTGCTGCACACCCCAAAAAAGGTAAGAGTCTGCCAATCTATCTTTCAGGATCATTCACAAGCTGAGCCCAGCTCACTTCTTATTCAATTTATTCATCCCATTAAGTATTTATGCAACTCTACTCAGTAACATGTACTAGGATAGGCCTTGGAAATCCAGCCACGAATGAGACATGGCCCTTGGTTCCTCATATGTTAGTGGAATGGGAAGGAAATTATAACACAGCATGAGAAGTGCTGTGATTGCCATAAGTGCAGCATGCTCTGGGGACACACAAGAGGGGCATCTACCTGAACTCACCGATGACACCTGAGCTTGTTCCCAAGGGATCAGAAAAATGGGGCACTTGACCAGAGGGAAGGAGGACAGCTCAAGGTGGAGCGCACAGCTCGAACAAAGGCCAAGTGCATTATCACTTTTGGTAACTGCAGAAGATTCAGTAAGGTTGTAGGGTAAATTTCAAGGGGAAGAATGATAAGACCTAGACCTGGAGCGCAAGCAGGAGCCCCCTCCTGAAGGACCCTGTTCCTGTGCTGAAATACTGTGAGCAGTTGTGATGCAATGGTAATATTCATTTATCTAAACACAGGAAAGGTACAGTAAAAATATGATATAATTTTATGGGACCACATCATTTAGGCAGTCCCTCATTGACCAAAACGTCCTTCTGCAGTGCATGGCTTTATTTGCACTGCCTGGCGTGCTTTGCTTTGGTTCCAGCTACTGTGGTTTGGTCAAACCTTTTACATGGGATCACCAGTCACCTTAACAGAGTTCTCCTTTCCCGGGCCGATGCTTCCCCTACTGACTCTAGATTAACAAGCAGGACAGGCCCCAAGTCCTCCACCATCTCCATGAAAGTGCCTGAGGCAGAAGGAGATGGTCATCAGGGTGTCCCCATTTCCCTCGGGGGAAAAGAAGAGTGACCCTTGTTTTCCATATCAAGCAGTGAGGACAAAAGGTTTTCTTGCAACTGCTTGGGAATGATGGTTTTTCATCCCCTGGAAGCTTTGAAACTTGCAAAAGCCCTATGTCCACACCCAGAAAACTTCCTAGGTCTAACAGCCAGAAGAAAACAATGCAGCTCTTATGGGAAATTTAGCAAAACCTTAGCCAGATGCTTAACGCTCTTGTGACTGGAGAGAGTTGGACCTTCCAGCACACGGCAGTACCCCTTTGTTTCGACTGGAAGTTGTTCTCTTAAGATCTGGATGCTGTCTGATTGGGCCCTTTCCCTGGGCCAAAGAGGCAGTCATGGAGACCATGCCATCCCCATGGCTCCTCTGCACTGTGGGAAGCAGAGTTTCTTCTTTGTATTTGGTGACAGGATGGCACTGTAGGATTTGGGGTAAGAAAGTGCTTTGTAACATCCTAGAAGAATCAGTGAGATCCAAAAAGAGGCTGCCTGCTTGCATTCAAGACAGACCTCGAAAATGGTTCCTCCTAGTGTTTTCCATGTTGTTCCAGACTTTCACAACATGGGATAGGGCTCCTTGGGCAAGATGACACCTCTCTTCATGCCAAGCCAACCCCAACCCCACCCTGCTGGGGTGGCAGTTAGTTCACCCATCCAATCACAGGTACCTGCCTTAGAAGCGCTACCACCATCTCTGCCTACAAAAGCCACTTCCCAGCCATCACCTAGGATCCCTATGACACTAATGACCAATGACCAACATTATGTTATTGCTCTGTTCCATCTACTGCCTTCTGGACTATTTTGCATATTTAGTCCTCACTCCTCTTTCAGTCCTCAGGACTCAGCATTTTCATAAACTTCTTAACATCCAAGATGAGAGGAACATCAAACTCCTGCTCACTAATGACCAGCAGGCTGTGTAGAGGTGAGCAATGGCCTGCCTCCACTAATTTCACATCAGAGATCACCGAGGCATCCCCAGAGCTTGAGAAGTCAGTTTGCAAACGAAAAACAAAGGTCAGCAGCCTTTTGTTGTTGTTCTTTCACTAATTCTCTTCCACCTGCGGAGAAACAGGACTTTGAATGTTCCAAGACATCCTGAGGGGCCTAGCTTCCTGCCACCTAGTTGGTCCTAAAGAGACAACACAAAATCTGCTTTGGAAATGGCACGTGTTTCAGATACAGCCAGATCTTATATTGTTAACAGATAGGAGGGCCAACCAATTTGGAAGCATAATTTTGGCCTCAATATCAAAGAACTTAAAGAAAGAAACAATACAACCTTAACATTCCTTTAGAGAAAAGCATGGAGAAAATTACAGAAGCTCTGTTCTTGTCTGATTGGAATCTTCTCTAGGAAACAGACTGCTGTTACTGTTCAATTACATGAATGCTTCCTTGTTAGATTCATGATTATGACTAAATATTAATACATTCCTTTTTGCAGTTGTTGCAGTGGTTCTCCAGTGAAACTCACAAGCAGAGTTAATGTCCTTACAAAATACCTTTATGAATTTAGATGTGCATACAACCCCAAGGTTCCTGATTTTTCTCTTTGGTTCTCAGGAAGAGAGGTTCTTTGCCATATACACACCATCTAAAGGCTTTGTCAGCATAATCACATTTTGAATGCAGGTAACAGAAATTATTTTGGTATATTCTGTACCTGTAGCCCATGTATTCCTGGGTAATGACATTTCTAGTACTTTGCTCTTGTGCAAGAGCTGTAGTTCCTTGCTTCCCCCAGCAGAGAGATAGCTGCAGTTTTATTAGGCATGGACCGTAAAATATAGATTTGTATATATTTTCAAAGGGATGCTTACTCCAGGCATAGTATTTCCGAGACAACTAACATCATTACATGTGAAATGCTAGAATAATTCAGGACTTCAAGTCAAGAAACTACAAAGCAGAGAAGCAGTTGAAAGAGCAATTGCAAAACTTAACACTGTGAAAAAAAAATTTGCCAGATGACAATTCTGTATAAAAGTAGCCACACACATAGAGTTGTACATCATGTTGAGACAAAAGACAAATTTAAATTAAGCAAAAAGAAAACCCAAGGCACATTTGGGAAATATACAGGCATCAGGGTTTTGAGGGATTTTTGAGGGGAGCTGTTACTAGTGGTGGTTGTTTGTTTGCATTTTTTAATAAATTGGAAAGTCAACTGTGGAAAGAGCCACAGATGCAAAGAGAAGTGTGATCAAGATAAGAATTTCAAGAAGATAAAAGGAACTTCAGATACAATAGGACCTTAAAAGAATCAAACAGTTGAATATTTCTTCGGCCAGATAAAACTAGAGGCCGCAGATTTTAGAGAAGACTTGCTGAATGGAATCAATTTTGGATTTGTGTTTAGTTTGGGAGGTGTTTGTGGTGAAGGGTGGAGTTTGTGGTTGACATATATATATGAACCAAGTCCAAGATGGATGTCACACCAAATTTTACATTCCATGTTGACGTCTGCTGCAGCAGATAAACAGAATTAAATTCAATATATTCCATTCACCAGTCATATGGCTCCTCAATTCTGTTGAGAAATGAGTATCTCCCTCTTTCTTACTTCCTCTGCTCCTTTGAAAGCTTCTTCTATTGGCCTTTCTGTTATAATTTATGCCCAGATTCTGCTCAGTTTCCCGAGATTGCTGAAGAATCACCTTGAAGAGAAAAGCTGCAGATCATTATTTTCCTATCATGTTTAGCTCAGCTTAACTTAAAGCAGGGCTAAAATGCCACAATTCCACACTGGGGCCTCCCCAGCCCCTCCCACTCTATGATGAAGCACCACATGCCCACTTCTCCACCTCCTTTTCTGAGGGACACCCCCCATAACAGTCAATATTTCTCATTTCAAATTCTGTGAAAGTTTCCTGCAGCCCCTTGATATACAGGAGCCATGAAGATATAGGTCTGTAATGCTTTTGAAACATACATTTATATTTATTATCCTTAATAAAAAGCAACAAGTTATCAATTGTTTTGTTCTCTGATTTGATCCACCAGCCTATAACTCATTTCTAAAATGCTCCTAGATGTGCTGTACCTCCATGAGTCACACTGTGGTAAACAACTGAAATGCATGACCATGGTTTTACATAAGATTCATATGCGAAACGATGAATGCATCTCTTCCAAACACATAATTTAACAGGCTGTTCTAATAAAACACTGGGGAATTTAAATGTATCACACATTAGCAATTCCAAATTCAATAAAAAAGAAAAGTGGACACACTTCTTGAACTAATAAGCTAAACAGAATTTAAAATTTTTAGTGCTATTTTCGTACAAAACAAGAGTTGGGGTTTTTTTTTTCTTCATCTCCCACAATAGAGCATAAAGAATGACAAATTATTTGCTTCTGCATAAAGCTTGGAAATAGAGTATTAATCTTAGATTGATGTAAAATATATAATGTAAAAGAGCATACTGTAGAGAAGAAACGAGACTGTATATGGTTACGAAATCTGGATACCTGTGTAGTGTCATGCGTATAGGGGCACCAAATGTAATGAGTAAACAGTCATGTTATTTTTTCAAAAGGAAGTGGTAAGTTCCTTTCCTAGCCATATGGGAAATTAGTTTTGGAGGGAGTGTTAATACATACCCCAGAATTGCCTCTAGACATATTGGTTACCACCTAATCTTTGCTATTCGTTGGGTTTTATTTTAGCTTTGTTTGTTTTTGTGGTATTTCCTGAGCATCATTCTATAAATTCTCTATTTTCATTATCGTTACTATCTATCTTCCATTATCAGGCAAGCAAATAATGCTATATACTGGATCAAATGGAAGAAAACATTAATTTTGACCTGTCTCACCGCATAAGTGAAAATCAATTCCTGCTAGATTGTAGATCCAAATGTGAGAGGTAAAATTTAAAGTTCTAGAAGACATCATAAGAGAATATGTATGTGATGTTGAAGTAGACCAGATTTCTTAAACAGGTGCTAAAACCACTAACCATAAAAAAATATTAATACTTAACTGCATTAAAATTAGACACTTCTGTATATGAAAAGCCAACATGAAGTAAATTAAAAAATATAAGTGAGAGAAGATATTTTTCAATACATATAACTGCCAAAGGACTTAAATCCTGACTATTTAAAGTAGCAATAAAAAGGAAAAAAAATAAGTAATAGAAAGTTGGACCAAAGGCTTAAATAGACACCTCACAAAAGGTATCCAAATTGCCAAGAAAGATGAATGTGTTCAACCTCATTAGTCATCAGGAAAATGAAAATTAAAACTTCAATGAGATACCACTCCACGCTCACTACAATGAGTAAAATTCCAAAAGACTGAAAATACCAAATGTTGACAAGAACACTGAGTAACTGGAACTATCATGTAACGTTAGTGGCAGCCTAAAATACAGTTTCTTTTGAAAACTCTTAGATAGTATGTACTAAAGCTGGCCATATATAGCTCTAGGAACTAGTAATCCCACCTCTGGGAATGTGTACACATGTGCAATAAAAGACATGTCCATCAACATTAGAATAAATTACAGAAGTGCTATATATTCATACAGTAGAATACAACAGTGAAAACATGCTAAATTCAACTGTGTTGATGATCTCAAAAACAAAAGCAGATGTACACACAAAATTACTTACTAATCAATTGCAAAGACAGGCAAAGTTCCTGTGGCATTAGAAATAAGGATCATGGTTACCTTTGGGAGCACAGTAACTAAAAGTGAGTATGAGGTGGGGCATGGTGGCTCACACCTGTAATCACAATACTTTGGGAGGCCAAGATGAGAAAATTGCTTTAGCCCAGGAGTTTAAGACCAGCCTGGGCACATAGTGAGACCTCATCTCTACAAATAATAATAACTACAAATAAAATAAAAAGGAATATGAGGAGGGGTCTGGTTGCTAACATTCTGCTTTTTTATATAAGTTGTAGACACATGGATGTATTCACTTTATAAAACTTCATCAAACTGAGCTCTCATACCCCGGATGCTTTTCTATATATACGCTATACTTCAAAACAAAACTTTATTTAAAAAATTAAGAATGGCATGGCAGCTATGAGCCTCCTGGGCTCAGTCAACCCTCCCACCTCATCTTCCTGAGTAGCTTGGACTACAGGAATACATCATCATCATGCTCATATTTAAAATGAAGAAGGTTGATTTCCACAATTGCAGACTAATTATATTGATATTTGACTTCAGGGGAAAAATAGCAAATCAGGGTGAAAATCACTTCTATATCGTAAAATGTCTTTAAGCCAAGCTATTTTCTAATAGAGCTTGCATATGTTTCTATAGACCATCCCATTTTGAATGGCATTATGATGCAAAAACTAGCTAATTTTAAGAAAACAAATTAAATTAGTTAAGCTATTTTCTGATACAGCTTATGTATGTTTCTATATACTGTCCCATTTTAACAGTATTCTGAAACCAAAGGCTAGTAATATTAAGAAAAAGAATTAAATAAGATTTAATTTATATAACAGGGTGCAATTATTTCTAAAGTGCTATAATATCTCAACTCACCAAAACCGAACATCAGGAACAACCCAGACCTGCTGAGAGAGTGAGGGTGTCAGAAAGGCACCGTTAGTTTTATGCCTGCCAAGTCTGTATCATTGCTAACTAAAGTCAAATACAGTTACTCTGAATAACCGCTATGTTTTCTACATAGTTCTTTGTTTCTTAGTTGCAAGATAACTAAAAAAAAAAATGCAGTTGTCAAATGAGACATCTCATACCTTTCTGACGTAAAACTGTCAGGAAGGAAAATTTAAGACACTTTACTAGATAGTTGTCTTCGATTGGAGATAAGGGAGCACTGTAGCCTCACCCCTCTCTTTCTTACTAAGAAAAAGATAGATAACAGGACTTCACAAAAGACAAGGTGGAGGTATAATGGCTGGCGTATTCAAGCGTTCCCAGGAGAGGGACATTAAGAAGGAGTGGGACTTGGCAAGAAGTTAGACCAGGGCCAATGAAGGAAACCGTACACAGAAATGTAGCCTGTGGACGTTAGATGATGTATGATGTTGCCAACTTTCTTTTTTGAGTTTCCAACCTCCTGAGACTATCCTCAAGTCTCCACTGGGGAAGTGGGGCAGTGAGAAAGCTGCTAGAGAGTGGAGACAACCAGAAGAAGCAGTCTGACAGGAATCAAGCCGGTTTGACATTTGCAGCTACAGAACACGAGCCAGTCCAGAGGCCCTGCAGCAGACTGTAGGGGGAGAGAAGGTGACTTCCTCACTGTGATGGTTAAGGCTGAGTGTCAACTTGATTGGGTCAAAGGATGCAAAGTATTAATCCTGGGTGTGTCTATAAGGGTGTTGCCAAAGGAGATGAACATTTGAGTCAGTGGGCTGGGGAAGGCAGACCCACCCTTAATCTGGGTGGGCACCATCTAATCCGCTGTCAGCTAACATAAAGCAGGCAGAAAAACATGAAAAGTTGAGACTGGCCTAGATTCCAAGCCTACATCTTTCTCCTGTGCTGGATGCTTCCTGCCGTGGAACATCAGATTCCAAGTTCTTCAGTTTTGGTTCTCCTTGCTCCTCATCCTTCAGATGGCCTATTGTAGGACCCTGTGATTGTGTGAGTTAATACTTAATAAACTCCCCTTTGTGTGTGTGTGTATATATATAGGTTAGTTCTCTAGAGGGACAGAACTCATTGGATATATATCATATATATATATCTCCTATATATATATACATATCTCCTATATCCAATGATATATATATCTCCTATATATATCTATCTCCTATATATATATATATCTTCTATATATATCTCCTATATATATATATCTCCTGTATAATAATCCTATGATATGTATATATATATCTCCTATCTCCTATATATATATATCTCTCTCTCCTGTATATGTATATATCTATCTCCTATATATACATCTCCATCTCCTACATATATATCTCCTATATATATATATATCTCCTATATATATATCTCCTATATATGTATCTCTCTCCTATATATATATATATCTCTCTCCTATATATCTATCTTCTATATATATATATATATATAGAGAGAGAGAGAGAGAGAGAGAGAGATAGGAGATAGATATATAGGAGATAGGAGATAGATATATAGGAGATAGGAGATATATATAGAGATATATATATATCTCTATATATATCTCTATTAGTTCTGTCCATATATATATATATATATACACACACACACATATATATATCCTAATTGTTCTATCCCTCTAGAGAACCCTGACTAATACACCCACTATATGGGACAGAGCTCATATTTGACTCTCCACATAGTAAACAGAGGCATTTAGGGAGGTGGTGTCTACATATGGAAAGAATCTTGCACATAGCAGCTACCCCAAAACAAGTATCCATTTATTATTATCTAGTTCATGCTACAAAAACATCAGGAAAGCCTCTACAACACTGTTGAAAATCCAACAGTCTATGGCCAGTTAGGAACCGGGCCGTACAGCAGGAGGTGATGGTGGGCAAGCAAGCATTACCATCTGAGCTCCGCCTCCTGTGAGATCAGTGGCGGCCTTCAATTCTCATAGGAGTGCCAGCCCCATCACGAACTACGCCTGTGAAGGATCTAGTCTGCGCACTCCTTATGAGAATCGAATGCATCTCCCCATCACCCCTGTCTGTGGAAAAACTGTCTTCCAGGAAATCAGTCCCTGGTGCCAAAAATGTTGGGGACCACTGGTCTACAGGAACATACACAATCTCTATCAGAAAAATAACTTGAATTTGAGGTATCCTGCAATAGAGAAATTATGATACCACAACTCAGGAAAGTCATTGTTTGAAAAATAAGATGTTAGTGCAAAAATAATGATTTCTAAGAAAAGTTTGGAAGATTTTGTCAATAAAGAAAATGCAGATAGAGACTGAAAAGAATTTCAGAAGATTCGCCTACAAATAGGACTGCAGAAAACTGCATGTCCCTAGAGATTCTGCTCTGTGAATTTTCTTTCATGTTTTTTTTTTCCTTTTATAGGAGAGACGCAAGTGTGAAATGAAACATGTGATATCTTTTACAATGTGAAACTGTCAGGAGAAAAAATTTTAAAATGTGTTACCAAAGGGCATAAAATTCAAGCTTTTAATAGATTTTCTAATGTATAAAATTTCATCCATGTAGACACAAATATCTTATTTTTCATATGCCATATTATTCAGTGTTATGGAGCAAAATAGGTGCATTAAGCAACATAAGGCCATGGGCACAAGATGAGTAAAAATGCATGCAACATGCTACATGGTGTTTAAGGGATACGCTCTATATAGGATGCACAAAACGAGGGGAGAGTGCCTGAGGGACAATTCTGGTGAGCTGCACTCAGCTGTACTTAGATGAGCTCTACAGGACAGCAGAGGCAAGGAGAAGTGTTAGTCCATTTTGTGCTGCTATAATAGAATATCTGAGCCTGGGTAATTTATAATAAACAAAAATTTATTGGCTCATGTTTCTGGAGGCTGGGAAGTCCAAGACCAAGCAGTGG
Organism: Cacajao melanocephalus; assembly: GCA_963573385.1. Classification (NCBI taxonomy): domain Eukaryota; kingdom Metazoa; phylum Chordata; class Mammalia; order Primates; family Pitheciidae; genus Cacajao; species Cacajao melanocephalus. Next base: position 44,807 of record CAUYLG010014541.1, read on the forward strand.
ATATCTGGTGAGGGTCTTCCTGCTGCATCATTCATGGCAGAAGGCAACAGAATGAGAAATTGAAAAGAAAGCCAAACTCATCCTTTTAGAAGGAACACACTCCTGTGATAACAGCATTAATGCACTCAGGAGGCCCTTCATGGCTAATCACTTCTGATTAGGACTCACCTCCTAGCACTGTTGCATTAGGAATAAAGTTTCCAACTATATTCCTAAGTTTCAAACGACAGCTTTTAGGGGGATATATTCAAATTATAGCAAAAGATTACTGTCCAGCTTGATGGAAGGCAAAGCTAGTAAATGTGACCAGATGAGGCTGACACACTTATAACTGGGAAGCATATCATGGATGCTTAAAACATTGAGGATGGGGCAAATGAATAAGTCTAGAGGAGGTTATTAGAGGTGCCATCCAAGTGAGAAGTATCAGTATTAAAGGTGAGCTCAGTTCCCATCTTTTTTCACCTGATCCATGACAGCAATGCGGATTTGCAAAACCAAGCCAAGCAAACAACTCACTAACGTGGCTTGAGTTTGAGTCTTTTCAGGAGTTCCCTGTGCCACCTGGTACCACTGAAAGCCTCATGTTGGAGTGGGGTGCACTCCTCCCTCGTGGCACAGATGATGAGCATGTCGTGAGGTCTGCTTTGCTGTGAAGATCAGTGCCATGCTGAGCTACATGAGATGCCCATGTCTGTAGTGCAGGCTCCAACATGTATGCTGGCACGTGTGGGGCCCTTCTTTCTATACATGGAGGTGTTGCACTGCCTGCCTACTGAGATGCTTCATGTCAAATCAACATCTCCTTCATTAAACTGCTTGGAAGCCCTGTTTTCCACACTCATGATTTATGTCACTGCTCCCTTAATGAAAGGTCCACTATCGCTCATAGAATCCTGCATCATGCTTCCTGTGAGCAAATTACTTGGGGTAGGCCAGCCTCTTGAAATTCTTACTCAGCAGTGATTTGTCCAAGTGCCTTCTAAAATACTTCTAAAAGATTCATTGGTAACATGTTTTTTAATAATCAGCCTATATAAGTCCCTTACCAACTCATTATTACAATAGTAACTATTATTGCAATTTCTAATTTTTTGTTTCCTGAGATAACTTTAGTTTCCACATTTCTATTATAAATATCGTGAATAGCACCTATTATCATCATCGTGTATTGTGGCCTTTATTACACACAACACAAGAAATAACACACAGACCTTCAAGCAAATCCAGAGTTTAGAAAGGCAAACTAGAAACATTCCTTTTATTTGCTAGAACAGTCTAGATCTGAGAGACAGAAAGAGACAGAGAAACTTCTGACAAGTTCTCACCCATGGGAATTTGTTTTGGGTTGCACCAACTTGGCCTAAATCCCTGAAGATACAGAAAGCAAAGGAAGAATTTTTCTTCCCATCTAAGTATTAAGAGTGCATTTTTGTTCGAACAGTTCCAAGTTTGGGATAGAAACAATGATAGCACAAGCAGTAATCTGTAATAGTGAAGATTAGAATAGAGAGGTATTGGACTCTTAATTCGATTTAGCTCTGCTTCATTCAACGAGTGTTTCCTAGATATCTTTGTGCCTGGGGTAAGCATAAGGACTTCAAAGTGAATGAAGCGTAATTTCCAACCTTCAGAAATTAACAGGACAGTGGGGGTAAGAAGGGAGGGCAGACACAAAGACCTGATTGGCGCATAGGAAGCCTAACTGCATGCATACCATGCTTAGTGTAAATTAATTGCACTGCAACGAGAATAGAGTGAAGAGAAGCAAGCTTCTATGGCACCAACTTTATACTGTTTTTATCAAATAGCCATAATCCATACTTAATTACAGCCGGCTAAACTACAGAATTTACAACCAGTCCATTTGATTCTGTTCAAGATGACAGGCTGAGTGTAGACATGTATGTCCACTTCGTCCCAAGACTACATTAAGATGTTAATAAAGCAATGTGGTTTTTATTAACTATATACCTACAAATTAATTAAATATGGGAGAGGGAGGCAGCCTAAAACAAGAGATTAAACAAATTTTTAGAAGATAGAAATGGGTACAGAGAAGGCTGCTACTAAGGAGGAAGCCAAATTCTGATGGGACCTCAGCACAGCTCTGTGATCAGGAAGGCAGAGGCAGCAGAGGGCAGGAGTGAGCAGGGATGTTAATTAACAGTCTACATCTGAAATGGCTGAAGCCCACAACTCCATGTACAGATTGTCCTGCAGGACAGATGTTTAATCATGAAGAAAGCAGCAAGTTTTTTTTTTCCTCTCTAAAGAAACAGACAAACTATCAAGTGATAATTGTAACACTTAATGTAGAGTTTTGGTATCCTGGAGCAAAGCCCCCCACATTCCAGCATTGGTTACTTGAAAACGCCACCAGGGAAACCTCAGTCTGAATATGACTGGGAAAGCAAGAATCACCAGAAATCTGAAGAAAGCCTGCAGCATAACAATGACCACGACAAATTATGCAGAAAAGCTAATCTCAGAGGGAAAGGAGGGGGACTTGCAAAAATGGCTAATATGAGAATTAATATTAATATGAGAGTTGATATGGTGATGTATTACATCCAGAGAAGGAAGAGAAGAGGAGCAAAAGAGAAGGATAGGAAGAAAGACGGATGTCTTATGAAAAAAAAACAGTTACTTCAAAACCATGCCACTTTTTAATTCTCATATTAATTGCCTTCTATCTGGACCATGCCTACTTCTGTTTCATTTGCTTTAGTAGAGAATAAGAATGCTGGATCAATTGGAACATTTTTCCTTACGTTGCATGGGGATCGTGACACTGGAACCAAAGAGAAGGAAGTGTAATCAAAAGAAGCTACTCGATTCTCCATTTTCAGTAAAAAATGTTTGTATAATCATCTTAACAGAAATGTTGTATGTTCATTCAACATGTTTATCCCTAATATGTGCCAGGTTTGTGTCGGCACATAGACTACATCAGTGAACAGATAGGAAACAAACAAGTCTTCCCATTGTAAGCCACATTCTAGAGGAAATCCATAATATAGATAATCATTAGGTAAGTTTACATATATACATATATATATATTTTTTTTTAATGCACTTTGGTTCTGGGGTACATGTGCAGAACACGCAGGATTGCTGCATAGATAAATACACGGCAATGTGGTTTGCTGCCTCCACCCCCACATCACCTATATCTGGCATTTCTCCCCATGTCATCCCTCCCCAACCTCCCTACCCCCTGCTGTCTCTCCCCTAGTCCTCTGCAACAGACCCCAGTATGTCATGCTCCTCTCCCTGTGTCCACGTGTTACCATTGTTCAACACTCGCCTATAAGTGAGAACACATGGTGTTTGATTTTCTGTTCTTGTGTCAGTTTGCTGAGAATGATGGTTTCCAGATTCATTCATGTCCCTACAAAGGACACGAACTCATCAATTTTTATGGCTGCATAGTATTGCATGGTGTATATGTGCCACATTTTCCTTGTCCAGTCTATCATCGATGGGCATTTGGGTTGGTTCCAGGTCTTTGCTATTGTAAACAATTCCACAATGAACATACATGTGCATGTGTATTTATAATAGAATGATTTATAGTCCTTTGGATATATACCCAGTAATGGGATTGCTGAGTCAAATGGAATTTCTATTTCTAGGTCCCTGAGGAATCACCACAGTGTCTTCTACAACGGTTGAACTAATTTACACTCCCACCAACAGTGTAAAAGTGTTCCTATCTCTCCACATCCTCTCCAGCAACTGTTGTCTCCAGCTACTTTAATGATCGCCATTCTAATTGGCGTGAGATGGTATCTCAATGTGGTTTTGATTTGCATTTCTCTAATGACCAGTGATGATGAGCATTTTTTCATATGTTTGTTGGCCTCATATATGTCTTCTTTTGAAAAGTGTCTGTTGATATCCTTCACCCACTTTTGAATGGATTTATTTGTTTTTTTCTTGTAAATCTGTTTTAGTTCTTTGTAGATTCTGGATATTAGCCTTTTGTCAGATGGGTAGATTGCAAAACTTTTTTCCCATTCTGTTGGTTGCCAATTCACTCTAATAATTTTTTCTTTTGCTGTGCAGAAGCTCTGGAGTTTGATTAGGTCCCATTTGTCTATTTTGGCTTTTGTTGCCAATGCTTTTGGTGTTTTAGTCATGAAGTCCTTGCCTATGCCTATGTCCTGAGTGGTTTTGCCTTTATAAAACC